>VDFB02365998.1:0-30621 GCA_007258455.2 Sequoia sempervirens
TGTGTATGAAAACATGATTTAAAGCTAAATGAACATGATGCAAGCTATTTTAACATGATATAGACTAAGAAGATTGATATGGATGTATGCAAAGCTAATCTAAATGGATTTTAAGCTAAAAGGATTGAAACCCTAATTACCAAATATGCTAAATGTATGCATCTATGTTACCATGGAAGCCATTAATGGAAGATAAGATAATAAGCAAGCAAATTAAACTAAAATATGTTAAATAAGTGCTAAATATGAGTGCAAATGCAAATTATTTTAATAGCATAAGTTTGTTGTTAAAAGATGGATCCATTTGTCTCAAAATAGTGACCTATTTATAGGAGGACAAATGAGAAATGAAGGGTTGAGATTAAAAAGGTTAATCAATGGTCAAGGGTGGAGGAAAGATGAAACATGGATCATGGATTCTCATCAAAGGATGAGAATCAATGATCACATGGATCAAGAAAAGAATCAAGGATCTGTATTGTTCCAAACAAACACACTCAAAACTTGCACAAGAAGTCTTGTAAGTTTGTTAGGAGGAAGAATATTCCTTTTTTTCAAATGAGTGAGGAGAGAGAATATTCTCATGGGTGAGGGGAAATTAAATATTTAGCAAATTAAAACAAATTTTTAATGTGCAAAAGGGGAAGTAATATTCCATGGGAATATTCCTCTTGGAGGAATGTGCAATGGATGAATATTCCCTTACAAGTTGGGGAAATTAAACAAAGGTTTAATTATGCAATTAGGGGAATTTCATGAAATTCATTAAATAAAGTGATTTAATGAAAAGGGGGAAAGTGAAATGATGTTTAATTAAATAACTTAGGGTTATTTAATTAAATAAGAAGACTTATGGATTTAAATTAAATAACTTGATGTATTTAATTTAATAGGATGAAATGTTAACATAAAAGGGGGTGAATTAACTTGATTAGATTAATTAGGTTATAGGTGAAAATGACATAATTAATTAAATAGCTAGGAAAATTTAATCAATTAAGTGAAAAGAGGATGGGTTTTAGGATGAAATGGTGTTAGTATACCTAATTCAAGTGCATGATATCATTCAGGACATTTTTAAGTGTCTATAGACACTAGTTAAATAGTGCATATTTTCTATAATTATTTGATAATTAAAGCCAAATAAACTAAAATTATTGCTTGTAGTTTTAATGATGATAATCCTATGAAGGGTGATCTTATGTAAATGTGAGGATAATTATTATCCCTTAGACCTAAGATAAGTTTTGAGAAAGAGTTCCTAAATTCTTGACTCTATTGTGATACTTAGGTTAATGTAGAGATATAGGCTACATTGGGAGTATCTTAGAGGATAGTATGAGAAGATCCCCAAATATTAGCTTAATTTTAGATCCCTTAGTTTTCATCATTCAAGAAGAATGTGTGTCTTCAATGGTGGCACAGTCTAGCTTATTTTCCTCCTTGGTTATAATATAAAAAAATTATCCCTTCTTCATAATATACTTTGTCAAATACATTTACACAATATGTAATTTTTGATCAATATGTTAAAGTAAGGGCTTGATGTTCACCATAACACTTGCATAAAATAAACCTCAACTTCAAGAAATAGTGGATGTTTGTATAGAGGATTAGATAGTTTCATCAACTTTCTTATGGAACCTAAATACTCTTTCACTCTACATAACTATATGTAGAATTGTACCATTAGATTTTGTAAACATAAGAATGACTTCTAATATTCTATGTATACCTCAACTTATATTCCTATTGTATCTTTAAATTGATAATGTGAGTACAAACTGGGTGAAATCAAGGACAAGAAATATTTTATGATAATGTAACATTACATCTTTTACACTGGCATTATTATAACACATGATAAGAATACACACAAATAAATCTACTCAATTTGAATATATGAGTAAGCATGCAAGAGGTTTCATCAACTTAATCTATAGAAGGTGGCATATATAGAAGAACAATTGAAAGACCTAACCCAAGGGAGATAGCTCATCACAAGGGTACATGTGAGAGTAGTGATAGACATCCAAATAAACACAACAATACAAGATATATGGGATAGTGTCTCACCCTTTACCAAGTGTATATATACTCATACCCACCTTATTGAAAATGAGAAACTAAAGAAACTAAAAAAATCTAATTCATTTACCAATCACTTAGTTCAAGCATAAATAAGTAACTACATTAATACATAAAATATATCAATGTATTCACAATTCCACAAGTGTCAATATAAATTAAAGATAATAACATCAATAATTATTTAATTTATCTCAATACTCAAGTAAAAGTAACATTGGGTAATGCATCTCCCTTACTAGCTCACAAAATTGTATTTTTTTGACATAATAAAAAAGAAGAGAAAAATGATATTAAAACATAATGGAAATTGATGCAGGAGCATCCATGGGTACCAAGAAATCTTGCATCCCCAAAAACTCTTTTTTTTTCATTTTGATTTATTTTAGTTTGGTTTGTTGGTGGCATCTTACAAACAACAATTTCAATTATTTTAAAATCTCCTCAAATGTAAAAATCTTCTGGGTGAATTTGAATTTAATTCCAATTCAAATTGGAAGTGTTGGGAGGTGTGAATTAATGTTGAGAGTTACAAAATCCCACACCTAGGCATGAGGGAGCTATTATTGGGTGATGTAACTCCATAATACATTTTAAGAAAAATTGCATTGAAATAATGATAAGAGTTGCAGATGCCAGAAAAAAAGTTAGTGGAGTGGGATTGTGGATAAGAACAATGGGGAAAATGAATTGATTTTTGCGAGAAAAATTGAATGAGGGAGGTTACCCATGCCCAAGGGAGAATAATGACCAATTTGGATGTTTGGTTGGAATTTTGGGGGAGGAGGAGATTGTCTGGGTTGTGACTGCGAGACCCAGTTTCAATAAATTGGGTATAACTTTCTCATATGGTAACGAAATCAAGAATTTCAAAATGATCCAGAAAGATGAGAATGAGATGCACCAAATCTAGGAGTTTTAAAAGATTCGTGATAATCAAGGAGTAGTGATGAACAAAAGTGACAGGTTTGTGAAATTGTAGTGATTCTTATCTGTAGAATTGATTTCAATTTAGCTTATGGAATGCTAGTAGCATATGTAGTTGTTGTGGCTGCACTTTGTATGTAAAAATCAAATTATTCAATTTGAATGAAGAAGATTTGGTTATATTTTCTATTAAAAATTTGTTGCAAATGATTTTAATTTTTGAAGTTAGATTGTTGGTGGTATTATGGCTGCTTGGATGGGTTGTTTGACAAAACCCCCCATCCTTGTACTGCATCAAATGGTATTAGAGTAGGAAGATCATTTGGGAGGTGTTGCAACAATAATTTATTTTCTTGGATATATGTTGAGATAAATTTGAAAGATTTGGGTTTGTCGTAATGTGTGAGTGTGAGTTTTGTTGTAGGTATGGAAGAGGACTTGTGACTTTATCCTCTAGGAGAGGTTAAGGTTGGGTAGAAGGTACATGAGAGAGAGGTGTGTCTTCCAGAAACCATTTGTTGGGAAGAGGATAAGCAAGAGTGAGATTGTTGCAAGGAGGACTTGTAACTGTAGAGGGACTTGTGAGTCTCTAAAATGGCTTTGAAGAAGAAGACAAGATGTGTCATTAGAAGACCTGTGAGAATGTTATTTTGGGAAGAGTATTGGGAAAAAGTGAGAGAAAATAAGCTCTTTGCATAGTTGAAAAAGATAGAAGTGAGATTGGATACCCTTGAGGAAAGCTTGGGAATAAAGAGGCAAGCTACAGTTGAGGTAGATAAAAAAATAGATGAAGTTGAGTTTCATTGTTTGTTTCATAATAAATTTGCAAGTAATGATTTTTGTGTAGGATACGAAGAAAGAAAAGAAGTTGTAATAGAGGACAACAAAGAGAAGAAAGAGGAAAATCAGAGGTTTGGTAAAGAGGACAATGAAAAGGAGAATGTTGAAGTATAGTGTTGCAGCCCTATGATGGAAAGACAATGGAAAGAAATTCATGTGGCAGCAGTCCACACGAATGTAGATGAAAGAAAACAAGGAAAGAAGAAAGGCACAAGGAAAGAATGGAGAAAGAAAGAGATATCAATAGATGTGCATCTTGTTGACGACATAAAAGAAAATAAAAATGAAATTGTATGCACAAGAAAAAAGGTTGCAGCAGAAAAAATAGAGGTATTATCTCCTTCTTTTGAGTTTTGCAAAGTATATATTGATTTACATGAAGAAAAGATAAAGGAATATGGTGATTATGAAGTTGGGGCAACAATAGAGAAGTAAGAAAACATCCAGGTAAATAGTCATCCATATGATATTTGTGAAAGAAAATTTGATTTGAAAAAGATAGATGAATTTGTGCATGAAAAGGATAGTATTGTTGTAGAAGATAACCATAAAGTTGTAGCAAAGTTTGGTCCATTGAAGGACTTGGAAAAATTATATTTTTTGGGAAAACAAAGTGAAGAAGAGTTAATGGGGAAGAAAGTGAATAAGGAAATTGAAGGAGCAACAACAAATGAAGAAGGTGACTTATTAATGCAGATTGTAGCAGTAGAGAAGGAGTGGCTTGCATTAACAACAGGTGAAAAAAAAGTTGCAACAAACATTGAGGTAAAGTTTGAATTTTTAGAACTATTTGTTAATAAAGAAGAGGTTGATTTATATTAAAATGGCATGGTTTACAATAATGGATATGAGATTGATACACTTGTAGAGAAAGAGGAGAAGATTGGGATATTTGTTGATTTTTCAAAAAAAATCAAGTTGATGTTCAATCTGATTTGTATTTTGATGAGTTGGTAAAAGAAAGTGAAATGGGAAAGATGGTTATGGGTGACAATAATAGGTTACAAATTGAAAAACAAAAAGGTATGATAAACTTAATTGGCATAGAAGAAGAGGAGGATGAAGGAAGACAAGGTGTTGAGAGTGATGAAGTAGGGTGGAAAGAAGAACTTTGGTATAGTAAAGTGAATTTCATGAAGGGAAAAAAGAGAGTGAGGCTGAAGGAAGGAAGAGATAAGAAGTTTCAGAGTAGTGTGAAGAAAAAGAAATAGATAGATAAGGAGGAAAGATGACTGAAGAACAAGCACTGAATCTTTAAATGTTCATGAGCTCCAACTCATGGAACATTTCTTCTTACCCCAGGTGTTTGATGCAGGAGCATCCAAGAGTACCAAGAAATCTTGCATCCCCAAAAAAATATTTAAATTTTGTCATTTTGATTTATTTTATTTTGGTTTTTTGGTGCCATCTTGCAGGCAATAATCTCGATTCTTTTAAAATCTCCTCAAATGTAAAAATATTTTGGGTGAATTTGAATTTAATTCCAATTCAAATTGGAAGTGTTGGGAGGTGTGAATTAATGTTGAGATTTTAAAAATCCCACACCCAGGCATGAGGGAGCTATTTATTGGGTGATGTAACTCCATAATACATTTTTTTTAAATTGCATTGAAATAATGATAAGAGTTGCAAGTGCTAGAAAAAGAGGTAGTGGAGTGGGATTGTGGATAAGAAAAATGGGGAAAATGAATTGATTTTTGTAGAAAAAATTGAATGAGGGAGGTTACCCACACCCAAGGGGGAATAATGAGCAATTTGGATGTTTGACTAGCATTTTGGGGGGAGTAATAGATTATCTCGGTCGTAACTGTGAGACCTAGTTTCAGTAAATCGGGCATAACTTTCTCATACAGTAACAAAATAAAGAATTTCAAAATGATCTAGAAAGATGAGAATGAGGCACACCAAACCAAGAAGGTGTTTTAAAAGATTCATCATAATCAAGGGGAAGTGATGTTAAAAATTCATGGGTTTGTGGAATTGTAGTGATTCTTGCCTCTAGAATTGATTTCAATTTAGCTTATGGAATGCCAGTAGCATATGTAGTTGTTGTGGATGAACATTGTATGTAAAAATCAAATTATTCAATTTGAATGAAGAATATTTTCTTATATTTTCTATTAAATTTTTTTTGCAAATGTTTTTACTTTTTGAAGTAAGATTGTTGGTGGTGTTATGGTTGCTTAGATGGGTTGTTTGACAAAACCCCCCATCCTTGTACTACATTAGAAACACATTCAATACTATATTTAAATTTTCTAGGCTATTGATAAATACATAATAAAACATATAGAATAAGGTTCAATTTCTATTTTTTGTAAAAAAAATTAATATTTCATCATTTTATTCCTAGATTTTAATCATAGTCAAATTCACCTTACCAAACAATAATTTTCCATAGCAGATGTAATTAATTCATTGTAGTATACTACCATTCAACCTAGCAGAATATCATTCACCTTAGTATACAACCATTCCCCCCATAGAACTGTTACCTGATTTTTAGCTTTCAGCTGAAATCAGGTTTAGTGTTTATTTTGTGTTGTTTGTTTAAACATTTAAAAGATAAACCATAGTCTGTTAAGTTCAATATGCATGAAAAATATTGTCAAATGAAATAGATTACATTTTCATTCCAATTTTGCAATTATAGCAAATGAGAAAAGAGAATCATATGTGTACAAATGTAATCTTTATTGATAATCATGAAGTGTACATGTCCCTCACAAGCCAAGGGACTAACTTTACTTATTCAATGAAAATAAAGAAACAATTTATACATGAATAAGTAAAAAAATAGAATGTGCATATAAGGATGGAGACCAGTCCTTCCTAGCTCTGTAGTGTCCTAGCTCCTGCATATGGCAATCACAATGACATTAGAGCAATCATCTAAGCAATGAAAGATCTCAAACCTTACATGAAAACTTACGTATGCATGTATAAACTGATCCCTAAGTGCATTAAATAAGCATGCAAACCTTGGATGTCTTGGAAAATACTGAAGTCATCAAACACATCCAAAATATGCATTTATTTTCTAACTTGTTTGCTTCATGTGCAGATTTAGGACATGTCTTGTTACTGTTCCAATTCAGTTAAATGCAACATGTGGGGTAAATGTGGCTCCCACAAGGGTAGAGCTAAGCATTCTTTGAGAGAAATCAAAGATTTACCTGTTATTAATGCATTAAATCAATATGGAATTACACTAGTTGATCAACTTTCATTATTAGATTCAAAAGATGCATCAAGTTCAATTATGCATCCTTTAAATAATGAGGGAGCAATTCAGAGTATTGTCAGGTCCCTCTCACATTAACCCTATTGCATAGCCACACATCACATAGGATGGTGAGCTTTCAGGTTACCAACATAGGTGACATGTGTCTGCCCACTAGGATCAAAGTCAGGAGACAGTGTTAATTGTGGCACATGATTGAAAAGGTAAACAACTATTGAGGAAATTAGGTAGTAAACATGGGCAGCAAGAAATGGTTGGGGAAATCATGAAGCAACACAAGGTGACACCATTTTGAAGCCAAGGTCATGAATTGAATAGGACAACACCTAAGAGTCTACAAGGGGTGGTCCTAATGGAATGAACTGGACAACAAAATGAATACAGTCATGAACGCATGTTACAGGACAGCAAGGTCCAAACAAGTATGGGGTTGTCATTATCTACTAGTGGTCTGTGTTATGGTGCTCTCCCACATTTGAAAAAGCTACAGAAAAAAAAGGAATAAACTAGAGAATGCTCATCATTGGAGGAAAATGGAATTGCTAATGCTTATTAATAGGTGCATTTGTGAAATAAGTGCAGTGAGTAAGGGCATTGTCATTAACAATGACAGTTGAAAATGGTGATACAATGCACAGTTGACAATGTAAGGGTTCCTTTTAAAAGAGTTTCAAAGCATAGGAGCTCAAGGGAAGTTGGTAGTCATAGAGGGCAGCCAGCTAAGTGCTAAAGCTTTGATATGGCAGAGCTAGAACCGTAGTCAAAATTGCTAGTTATCTCTTTGAAAATGAAAAGAAGGTCTAAATGCAATGACAGCTATACAAAGCTCTGTGAAGAAGGAATGGAAATGATAGTTACAGTTGCAATTATGAAATAAGTATAATCATGTCATTCTTAAAGAGAAATACTTTTCCATTCCTACTTTATCATGAAGCTAGGAATACATCCTCTTCAAAGCAATAAGAGTCTACATGTTATGAGTGAATGGACTCAACCAACAATACAATCATAACTATTTTTTCATGAGAACAAAAGAAAATCACTACAAGCATGATGACATGGTAGGGACAATAACTTACAACAATGAATGAAGGAAATAAAGGCAGCCATAAATCCAAGGTGCAGAATTTGCATAGAAGAAAATAATAAAGGAACAATGCCAGAGCATAGAATCAACTAAACAGTGCCATTCTTTTTAGGGTTTTTCAAAATGATTCCATTTTCAATATCCATGTGCACTGTTACTGTTACAAATTACAATGAATACAAGATAAAGTATTTTGAAGCGTAATGGCATCATGTTTATAATGACAAAATACAGTGTCACCATTGAGCCATTAATGTTTGTATCACAATCCAAGGAGTGTAGAGTCACTTGAAGGGGATAGTCATCATTTAAGTCTTAGTTCACATGGCATGAAATTATTAGTATAAAGGGTTTGCATGGAATTTTAGGGAAAGGGACACTAGATGGTCATTAAATATTGAATGGAAAACTTTGAAGTAAAAGGACAATATCACAATCTATTTTGTGAGAACAACAATGATATTAAAGATGGCATGACAATAATGAGAGGGTAGTGATAGTTGCAAATCATAGTGCAAGGATGAGATTTCATGACAAGTCTATAATGAACCTTGACAAGTATGACAAAATGTCATTCTTTGAAAACTTTTATGAGTAGATAAGCTTCAAAAGGTAATCCATTATGCTAATCATGGTGCCAAATTTTCATATGGTAGTGTTTTTTCAAAGAGTTTGAGGCATACTAAGGGGTTACCATGAGTATTTAGCAACATGAGGAGTTATCATTAAAAGGACAGTATGGCGTACTCAATAGAGTACCCCCAAACATCATGGCTACTACAAGTAGTACTCCCCAGAGTGTGATTGAAAATGAAGAGGGCAGTTCATAGCCAAAAAAGTGAACATGATAAAAGCACTTGACAACTAGAAAGGATTCATAGAGCCTATGGATTATACCCGTGTTGTGAAATGGCATTGAGTCATTTTTGCAGGTTATATTTTGTTCACAAATTTTTTTTTTCTTGTGGAACAGTGAGAAAGGTAGCTCTTGTTTAACTCATAGATCTCTTAGGAAATATCATTCATATTATAATCTAGGTGATTGTCCAATACTAGCTACCATTTGCATAGCATCAAAAACAAAAAAATATGGAATGGTTTTATTCTCAAATACAGAAAACCCATCTAGGGTTTATCAAAAATGACAAGAACAGAGTGGAATGACCATGGATCTAAAATACATAATGTATGGCTAACTCATTCAAAATTGTAGCTATAGTCGTGACCTAGGATCCAGAGTTTTTCCTTCAAAAATCCAAAACCCACTTGGGGTCTTTGCATAAATACAACATTGCTACAAATTGAAGGTAAAATACCTGATGATTTTTATGAGAATCATATTTTTTTGCAAATGAGCAAAAACCCACTTGTGTTTTTGAAAAAAATATGAATTTTCCTCAAAACCCACTTGGGGTTTTTTTATTTAAAATGCATAATGTAGGAAAATGAAGGTATAACAGAAAGCCCACTTGGTTCTTTTTGCCAAATTTAGTAATACAAAGGAACACCAAAAAGACATTATGGAGCTTTCAAGTGAAGCAAAGTAACAAATAAAGATACCCTATTTATGTCCATGGCCGCAGCCAAGGGAAGTATTTTCTTCATGAAAAAAATAGAAAAACAATATGGGGTGTCTTCATTTCATTCTCAAATGTAGAGGAAATAAGTATTTTTATGCTTTATTTTAAGATGGAGACAAAAAGAAATTGCTTTTGTTTGCTAAAAATCATAATGGAGTGGTTGATTTGTGGCTTACCTAAAAAATTTGCTCAATTTTTGTAACATTCGAGCTTTATCTTTCTATAGAAAACTTCTTTTAAAGCTTTTTCATGGAGGTTGTGAGAAGTATGAGTCACCACAAAGAAGAAATGAACCAACAAAATAATCAATGAATGTTGCAAGCCGTGGCCTAAGATCAATGGAGGAGCTCCAAAGAAGTAAAAAGATGCAGATTTATGTCAAATAAATACATTTACTTGTGTTTCCATGCATTTTTCCCCAAGGAATCGGCCCAGATAAGCACCATTTCCAGTGTTGACTCAAACCCTATGGTGGATGCATCATGTTTTCCAGAATGGTTGATGATAGAATGATAGTGTTTTTCCACATTCTTTTGTCTTTTGATGATTAGAGTTTGACCCTTTGTGATGCCGATGGGATTTTATCCCATATTTTAAAAATTGATTTTATATTAATGCAAAATGGGGAGCTGAAACATCTGTTTATTGACTTAGGCATTTTATGCCTTAAGTCTTTTTCCTTGCTTCAAAACATTGCTAAGTCTTTCAAGCATTTGTTATGCCTTGCTAAGTTATGGTGTATGCCAAGTCAGATACGCCTTTGACTTTTGGTCATGAATGCATCATGTTCATTGAAGACTTGGAATATGCCTTCTAAGAAGCGTGGAGGTCGGCCATATGGGCCAATTTTGAGCTTTTATTTTTCCTTTGCAAATCAGAATATTGACCACATGTGGCCTTACAATGTAGAATGAGAAAAGGTAATTCATATTGATGGTGGGCCCTCTTATTTTTGTGCTTTGAAATGTAAAATAACTTGATTAAGTGGTGTATTATGAATCACCTAATCAAGTTATTATCTTTAATGCCTTTTTTGGAGTCTTGTGTTTTCAAAACACACATATTGCATGAGTCAAAGCTAGGAGATAGAATGATTGGATTGCAGACATGAGGAGAGTGTGTGAGTGAGGAATCTAGCTGTTTTGGAGAAACATGTGTCATTTTGGAGGCTGTTTTATCACACCTTCAGTGTGATCTTGGACTTGGCTTGACTTTTCACCATTTTGGAGGCCTTTTGGAGTGCTTTTAGAGGGTTGTTTTTTGGCTTTTGTGCCTCATCCGACCAAAACCTTCTAGATGGGAAGGCATTATAATTGTGTGATCTTTTTGCTAAAGTATGTTCTTTTTGGGCATTTTGGGGTTAGTTCTTTCTTTCTAACAATAGGATAGCTTTGTTTCTTGGAGCTATTTTTCATGGAGTAGTATTGTAACTGGGATGGACTTGTAATACAGTAAGCACTTTGAATCAATAGGATAGAGCATTTTATCTTCTCTCTTCATGTTTCATGGTATGCTATTAATGATTGATCAGTTTGTCTTGTGAAAATTCATCTTTCCTTGCAAACTTGTCTCATGTTTATGCATCTATTTAGTAGAAAATGTATGTTAATAGGTTATAATTTGTGTTGTCTATAAAGTAGTGTTGGTAGTTGTGAAACCTTTGTTTTCCTTCTAAAAGCACTATTTATAGACCTCCTTATAAATTACTTATGTAAAGTGCATTGGAAAGTGAGTTGTGTAAATCAAATTTTATGATGTTGTTTTGAATGTGATAGGCCATTATTAGGTCCAAGTTGTTTTGGTGTATCACCTTAGGTATTTTCAATATTAGGTTTATTTTCTTGTAATTCTTACCCTTTACCTCAGAAGTTATTAGTTAGGTGACATCAAAAGGGGAAGCTAGCCCCTTATCACTAGAGGTCTACTTTCGAATAAGATACCCACAACCTAAAAGTAGTCCCATGTTACATCCAAATCTACCAAGTTCATTCACAGCTTGGCATTTAGGGTGTAGATTTAGATCCCTAACAAGAGCACCCTATAAAAATTGGTGAATTCTCTTTTATGGAACTAGTAAATATATGTTTGTCACAAAAGAAGTCTAAAACAATAAAATTTCCAAAAATTTCAAATAAGTCATATTGAAAAATATTTAACTATATAGCATACCTATAGAAGGAAATAGTTTTTACACATTTTAATTAGGATTATTTACTTTTAATACTCTTAACACACACCAACTAGTATTCTAAATTTAACCAAGACTAAGGCTTCAAATATATTTTTTCCAAAAAAAATTGATGAAAAATTAAAAATAAACCCATAGATAAATTAAATCTATCAATTTCCCAACTACTTATACAACATATTTAACAACTTTGATAATAATTCATTTCAATAATTACCTATAAAATTATATGTTTAAATATAGTGAATTTATCTATTTTTAAATTCATTTTCATTTAAAAAATACAACATGAATAAGATTATAAAATTACATGAATATATATAATGCATGGACCAATATTTTAAGAGCTTTCATATATTAACTCATAAGTAACAAATACTCACAATTTATAATTTGATCATATTCACAAAATACAACAAGGTAATGTAAGTAAATTAACAACTTTCCAAGCTTCAAAGGATATCTTCATGGACCCATTCTTAATAAACCAATGGTGGATAATATATCCACCCAACTATGTGGAACATATTGGAGTTAATGGTTGAACCCCACAACTCCCAGGAATCACCTACAAGAAATTATCTTATCACAAATAAGAGATCAAAGAAACTAATTTTCTCAATAACCTGAGAATTATATTGATACATAAACTTGAATGATGATTACAATGAATGATCAATCCTTATAAAATGGAAATAGAAACCCTAGGTGAGGATTAAATTAGCTTGTGCCAAGTGTTGCCATCCTATGCAATGAGACAAAATATGTTACATTTAGCCAATCTTTATAATCAATAAAAAAATCCTAACTCTAGCTTAAGTAATTAAAGTAAAAGGGAACCTAATTAATTTATGATGATTAATTAATTAATTAGGTAATTAATCTATTAATCTAAAACCCCCTAAAGATCAACTCAGGGAGAAGCTAAAAACCTGATGAAGAATGTAATGCAAAATGGGTCTCGACTACAAGGCTTAATGAGGTACCCATGTACAAACAAATGAAATCTCTCATAACTAAAGAAAATGAGAAAACCTCATAGGAAAAAAATATCCTCTCCAAAAGAGAGATAAAAGAAATGAAAGTGTACATGTGACTCAAAATAATGTATGACTCAATATGTCCCCCTAAGTGTTGCTTTGGTCATGTAATTACAATCAAGGTCCCCTCATAGGAGAGAAAGGAAGAGACAATGAATCCCCACCATAAGGAAGTAGCTCCTAGATCCCAAAAGTGAATGCACAAAGAAGAATCCTAAAGATGATCCAAAATTGGAAAACATTGTTCCTCCCGTTAGGAAGAAACACATCCAATGGAAAATGTAGAAGAAACTATCATAGGAGAAGAGGTCTCATGATGGGTGTCACCGAAAAATTCTCAAGGGTACACATGTATGAATCAAAAGAAGCCAAATAAAAAGAATCAAATCTGAACAACTATGAAGATACATGTAGAACAACCTCCAAAGGCAATGGTGAAGTAATGGCAAGTGGGTTGTATCTATCATCAAAGAGGAAGTGAATATTCTCAAGTATATCCTTGATATTTGCAATGTGTGACTCACTAAGTAACATTGCAATCTCTACCAAGAAGTCATCCCACAAAGTTGGAAGTGAAGGACTAGATACATCCTGCTAAAGTGGGCTAATATCTAAATATGCATGAGGTGGAGGAGGTGAAAGATTATAAAAGTCTCATGAACCAAGGTGCATGATGGAAGTACACATAGGTTCAAGTGACCAAACTTCTCCTCAGATATCTAATCTACTCTAGATGTATGAGAGTGTAGACCAATCAATGGTAGTGCAAGCTCATCTAGAGAAAAATGAGAGAAGGCATATAGTTGAGAGGCATGATCAACTATCCCAACTACAACAATATCTCTACAAACAAAGTCTTTGATAATCACTTTACTAGGTGTGAACTCAATTGTCTTAATGCAACACTATGATTAATATGGTAGATGGAAAGGAGATTGAAGCATAATAAAGGGACACAAAGTACATAATAAAATGTGTCTTCGTCAACATCTATAGATAATTTCCCAGTAACACTCAAATAAGTGTTATTCCTCATAAAATATGTGATAATTTGCAATGCTCATATGAAGAGAACATACCCAAAGATGAAGTCATATAATGGGAGGTTCCTGAATCAAGAAGTTATCAGATGGACTAAATATTGGTGGATGTAAGGAGAGCATGGCCTCTCATTATATCTACTCCATGTGTCATGGTGGATGACCCTAATTGGGAAGGATATGAAGTAGAAGAAGAGGATGAACCTGAAAACATAGATGAAAGAAACTAAATATTATTCATCTATAGAAGGTGTTTCATATCATTAATTTTTTTTCATAACACTAATGCTCATCATGTCCTATCTTTTTAAAATATGCACATTTTGGTCAATCCTTCTTAGATGAATCCACCTTAGAAGAGGAAGAAGAATTAGAGGTATCATGTGAATTTGATTCCTTGACTTTCTCATGTAACTTAGAATCCTTTTGCTTATGTTTCTTTCCTTTGTCATTTGAAGCCTTCTGATCTCTAGTGTCTTGTGATACAATAAGAGCATGTGATTTGGAAGAAT
The DNA here is from genome assembly GCA_007258455.2 of Sequoia sempervirens. Lineage (NCBI taxonomy): Eukaryota > Viridiplantae > Streptophyta > Pinopsida > Cupressales > Cupressaceae > Sequoia > Sequoia sempervirens. The sequence goes on from VDFB02365998.1 coordinate 14,547, forward strand.
TAAAATTTCCCATTTGTACTAACTTATCTTGCTCCCAAGTGAGAGATGAAGAAAAATAATCAATTGAAGGTATAGTGAATCTAGTACCAATTGCATATTTAATGGTATAAAAGGTAGACACAAAAAATAAATAATCAAGACCAAGCTTCACATAGATGAAAAGAATCAACTGAGAGTCATCTTTCTGAATACCACACTACAATAACTACAATATGAGGGATTTTATTTTTGTGAAGAAGTCTTGAGTTCCATCAAAATATGAAGGATTCAAGTCAATAATCTCATTCTTTGAATGAAATCCTCTTAATGTATCCTTCTTCCCAGACAAGGACTGCAATTGAGTCATGATCTAATTGATTGTAGTGTAAGATTCAACATGAAAGAGAATATTAGGAGACATAGACATGCATAGTGTCCCAAAATCCTCATCACATTCTTTAAACCATTTTCTCTTCTCAATAGCTCCTATAGGTTCTATTTTTTTACCCATGGTAAATTTATACGATCCTTGTTTCTTTAGATGAATCTCTATTTTTTTTAACCATAATAGTTGAATGGAGTGAGGAGAGTTGTGTGTGTTGCATACATGATTATTTTATAAAAAAATATATAAATAAATTGATATAGTAGTATAGAGCCCCACAATGTAAGAAAATTCCCCTTTGTTCCCAAAAATTTGGCATGTTTGCATGTTTTCCAAGAAAAGAACCAAAAAAAGAAAATATGAGATCTAATTGAAATAAAAAAAATACCTAGTTAATTTTCCAAAAAATAAGTTTGAGATTTATGAAGAGGAATTAATTAGCTTTCTGATGCCACTTAAATCATGAAAATCTAATAACCTAGTCAAAAGTTATGACCTCCTAGTGAAAGAAACTTTATTCGACTTCAAAGACCTGTAGAATTAATCAAGAGAAGAATTTGGAAAAACCACCAACTTTCCAAAGATATATGGATCACAAAAAAGGAGATTGGATGCTCAAGTTATAACTAATTTATGAAAACTTGTCTAGTTTGGCCTTTAGAAAACATAGGAAGCTAAAAAATTTAACCCCTAGTCACATTCACAACTAGGGTCTAGGCATTGGCTTGGTGCAAGCTGCTAGTTCTTAGGAGCCAATAGGACCTTGGTAGAGCGTTTAGGTCAGCAGAGAAGCGCAGTCAACAAATTCCACCAAGAGATTAGTGTAGAGTGGTGGAAAAAGGGTGGAGCGAGAGGTATTTTTTTGTGCGAGCTAAAGGAATATTCCTTCAAAATATTGACACCAAAAAATAAAATTGATAATCATTGTCTTTTCCAATGGCTAAAAAATAAAAAATAAAATTACCTAAAAAATGCACACATAGAATTCTTACACTAATAGATACAACAATGGCACCAACTTGTATGGCATGTATAGACTACTATAGATCCATATGACTGTATGGATTTTGTACACTTGTACATGGAAATTTTAACCTTGAAAATTATGTCCACCAAAAAAATTCCTAGATTTCAACTTCTCAGATTTTCACAAAACGACAATTAATCCTTAGGTTTTTGGTTGTTTTGAACGTAATGGTGAGGTTTATTTTTATCCAAGGTGCACCAAGAATTTTCTCAAGGCTGAATCTCTCAAAATTTGAATAGGAGGCTATAAATATGGTGTTTTAATACCATGTTGGAGTTGATAATTAAACCCCATAGCTCCTAGAAATTACTTGCAATAAATTATCCTATCACAAAGAATAGATCAAAGCAAATGATTTGCTTAACAACATTAGAATTTTGTTGATAGATAAACATGAATGAATGATTAAAATAAATATTCAATCCTTATGAAAATGAGATAGAAAACATAGATCTAAAACCCTAGGTGAGGATTAAATTATCTTGTGACAAGTGTCACCATCCTATACATTGAGACAACATGTGCTATATTTAGCCAATCTAATAATAATAATAATGGACTAAGTTTATCTTAATTAATTAAAGTAAAAGGGAACCTAATTAATTGATGATGATTAATTAATCAATTGTGTAATTAACCTATTCCTCTAAGAGAACCAATATTTCCAACCTACCTTACTAGGATACAAGACACATCAATGGTAAGTACACTTTCCAAACACATATATTTTAAAATATGTAAGTACACATAGAAACATAGATATTTAACATAATAAGATTGTTCACACAATCTCATATAAATGGATGATAAAGATTTGATTAATTTGTTGGAGTATATTTGTCCTTTCCTTTGGAATTACATGATGAATAATTAAGGAGACATGGCATCTCATATAGTAAACAACCATCATTGGATTTCATTCTTATGCAATGGTTCTTCTCGATAAAGTGCATAGATATCGAATACCCTTCTTAATTAGGAAGTATAATATATAGGCCAAGCCTCTTGTAGATCCTATCAATTCCTAGATATATTTCAAGATAACCATTTCACAAATGACTCTTGGGATTTTTTACACATATTAACATAACTACTTCTAAAATAGCCCTTAAGGAGGGTAATAATAACATAAAAAGCCTCAAGAAATTTTTGATTAGCCCCCTTGTCTTTCAAAATTGAATTGGTATTGTGATTATTTCACTTGTCTCTCAAAAGACCAAGTATGATAGGATTTTTATACAAATCTGATATATAATGCTTTGAGTTATAATTTTAATGTATATTTATGTAAATAAATGATACTTGTTACAATTCAAATGTAATGTACTATTTTAAGTTCCATGTTATAAATATGTGTTGATGATACTTATTTTTAACAATTCAAATATTGCATAATGTATATTAATTTGAATTAAAAAATGATTTATTTATTTATTTGCAAGTTTTAAATGTATAAATATATGCATTTAACATTTCAATGTACAAGAAATTAAATTTATATTTATTTTTTATAATTGTAGCTATTTTGGGTTTATTCATATCAATCAATTACCAAATTATGAATTTTTACTAGAAGTTTTGTAAAATGCTCAACCCCTACTCCAAAGCCTTCCCATCCCACCAAAATTTCCTCCAAAGATCCCACCCCCCTAAAAAACCCTCCACCCCCTCCATCTAATGAGGCTCACTTGTGAACAACTATAAATGAGAACATAACCATATTAGAAGAAAAAAATGATTTTATCCAAAATGAGTCAAACATGCCCCTAAAGATTGCATAGTTTTCATTTCGAATGAAAATCATTGTTGATTCTATTAGTAGAAAAAAATCCTTTAGAGGGAGGAGAGGAAACAATTTTATTTAAATGGATAGTCATATAAATAGATCCTCAATTTATATATTTCTAAGCATACCCTATCCCATATTTTATTGACCCTTCAAAAAACCAACCCATCCCTCCAACTAAAACAAGAATTCCAACTAGATGGTATATGTATCTTCAAATTGCAAAAAAAATTGGGAGCAATTTGACCATCCACTACATTCCAATTATGATGTGTCATTAGATTTACAAGTTTGTAATATTTCCTTAGTGGACCCTTTATCTAAATTGAATAAACAATTACATAATCTAGTCAAAATCCCATTCACCTAATGTACCCCACCTAATTAAATAACCCTATTATTTATTCTTTTTTCCTTCTCACATAATTAAATAATTCTATTATTTAATTACACCTATTTTCTACCCCATGTGGCTAAAATAATTAAATAATATTATTATTTAAATGTGGCTATATTCTCAACCAAATTCTAAGAATAAGGGGGTTTTAAATTCACTTGTCCCCCAAATTCCTCATGGTTGTAATAACTTAATATTTTTGATAAGTGCATCCTAGCCCTTCACATTCCAACAACCTCCAACACAACCCTTTATTCTCTCCTTGGTTCTAGGGAAGTCCTCGCATTCATCCTCCATTAATATTTTAATCACATCTCCACCATCCACTACCTTTCCCAAAATAAATTGAGGCACAATCCTATGATTTTCATCCATTTCATCTTTTCTAACTATATTCTAGAAAAATAGGTATCATTATGTGTATAAAAGCATCAACATTTTAACTATCATTAGATAAAATCAAACTTGCAATGGATTTCATGGGTAACTTTTTTTTTTGTTGATTTATTTTGATTTCCTTTATGTGTTTTATCAAATTATCTAAGGTTTACTTTGGTTTGGATTAGGAAATTTTATTTTCATGTGTTTACAATATGTATTTTAAAACTAATGTTTACATTCTAATGACTCTATTGGGTACCATACCCCTTTTTCTAACTCCTTGCACGTGTTTTGTGCTTTGTAGTGCTTTTTGGCTAACTTTTCTTATAGGTTCTTCCTTTATTTTGAGTGTCTTTGGAGATCAAGTTGTAATAAGTTCTTCTGAGGGAATTGAGAAACATAATGCTATAGTTTAGCTCCTCAAATTGCCACTTTTTCCATCCTATTGACACCTCTAAAACTGAAAACATAAATCCAAAAACCAACTTCTCTTCTAATTAGGTCTCCTAAGTAGAATTGGTTGAAATATGTTAGCTAAATGAATTGAAATACAAACGCATATACAGTCTCTGCAAACTCAGCTTCTACTATATGGCTTAGTCACCTCCAAAAAAATTGCTAGCAATGGTTATTTTACCAAGTTAAAACATGGCAATGGTTTCCTACATGTTTTCTACTTCATCATGGATTTTGTTGCTTGCCACCTTCTACTCATGGCACCTATATTAGTGGTTGCCAGTCAAATACAAAGAAAACTTGTATTTACCTTGTTGCCAACTCATGGCTTTGACCAAGTCCAACACTTGTATCTACTTGTGAGTGGCTTTCCATATACTTAACAACTTGTATATTTAAATGCATCTCTAAACTTTTACATGGCACAGAAAATAAGCACATCATTTAGTTTATTAAATGTCATTCATAATGCATCCCATGCACTTTATACTAAGCACTCAATACTGCAACAATAATCACTCTATCTCATATATGAATATATGTGTACCATTTATTTTATGTTATGTTTAAGTTGTTCACTTTATATAAGTGTTACATTAGTCACTTATCTCGCATTACATATGCATTGGTATCTATTCATATATATATAAAAATAATAATGCTTAATCATTATAATATATATATGCATTAATGTATGTATTAAAACCATTATGTTGCCAATCATATACATATATATCAAGTTTATATACATATATTAATATATACGTATGTATGTATACATTATTAAATATAGACATATATGATTATTCTAACATCTCAAAAATAAGTGTGCACGCACACACACATATCGATAATTATATATATATAAAGTGTGTGTATATATATATATATATATCTAATTAATTTCCCATGTGTGTGTCGTATCTGTATATGTGTATATGTAAGTATTTTTGCCTACATGTGATCATACGCATATATGATCATATACATGAATTATCGCATATATACATATATATCAAATACATGAAGAACATATACCCAATACTAAGATTCAGTCACTTTTAAATCAGCCAAAAAAATCAAAGACAATCACACAACATTCCAATCATCCGAAAACTACGACCAAGGGTTTTGATGACCATAGTTCAAATACAAACCATATGCAATATCAAAGACACAAAGGAAGTTTTCCATAGAATGAAGGTTGCTCATTTAATCTGATCCACAATCAAGAAAGACGGGAACATTCAACTCATTATTAAAATTCCACAAGCAACAGATAGAGAAAGTAAATATAGTATGAGTATATTTAAATGGATGCAAAAATCAGAGCACCAAAAATTCCTACAACCCTTACACAACCATTTGTGAGACTTGCCTTTGTTGTTCCTTCATCCAGTCTACCTCTACATTATTCCTTTCCACGCATACTCCCATGTGCCCTGGTGCGACTTGTTTTCACCTTATCATATGCTTTGTTTGTTTGAGTTCTACCATTGCTCACCTCACCATTATATGTTCCCTCCATGTATCCTCACATACCCTCTTATTCTATTATATGCTGAAAATATGCTCTCCTTCCACTTCTTTATACACCAACCTTTCCTCACTTTCACCCTCTTCTTTGTCTCCAACTTCTCTGAACTTAGCTATGAGGCATGATTTCCTTTTTTGTAACCCCATTCCATTAGTAATCGGTGGCCCTCTTCATTTGTATGATGATTTAAGAGTTTCAATTGTTGCTCGCATGACTTCCTATTGCCATTCATATACTAGCGGTGTGGTCTCTTCTGTGTTTTTCATAAAAACCATCCAAACCTGCCCTCATTCGATCATTCTTCCAAACTAAAATCTCTCGAACTTGTCCATGAGGCAATAGGAAAACAAAAACAATTTCAACTTCCAAAAATTTTTTGTGGGAAATCCAAATTAGACACATGTCTTCATCAAAACAAGGTACAAGAATCCTCCACAATGACATAGAACCAACAACATAGCCAAAAATGAGAGTTATGAAACAAAATAGATGGGGGGACGATGCCCCTACATCAAGTTTACTTACCTAATCCCAAACTAACTTGACTTGACTAACTAGGTTGTGAGTGTGTGATAGCTCAAGTAGGTACATTAGGGGTTACCATACCAAACTCCTCTCCTAGGTGATACTCTCCCTCTCCTCACTACAAGGTTTGATTCTTTCCTACATCCAACTTAGTGCACCATAAATGTAGTTAGCCATTCACATGAAATTCTTATCCATCATATATCATTTGCATCATTAAAGCATTAAAAAACAATAACATCATAATTCATATTTAAGTATTTTGTTCACCCATTGATCATATTAAAGTCATGTTTTTGTATTTAACATCATATTTACTCATAAAGGTAAGAGTAATTTGGTTATTGAGAAATGGCGTGTAATATTTGGGCTACAAATCAGTCAATCTAATAAAGGTATATTCATCTCACAATCAAAGTATGTCAAGGAAATGTCAAAGAAGTTTAGAAGGGAGGAATCTAAACTAGTATGTACTCCCTTGGTTACTAGTTGTAAGTTGAGAAAAAATGATGAATCTCATAAGAAAAATCAAAGCAAGTATAGATCAAAGATTAGTGGACTTCTATACCTAACAGCTACTAGACCGGATAGCATACATGCAGTATGTCTTCTGGCAAGATTTCAAGAAGATCCTAGAGAATCACATGTGGCAGCAGTAAAAGGGATATTCAAATACTTGAAAGGAACTCCAAACTTTGTTCTATGGTATCCTATGGATATTCATTTCTCTTTGAGTGCTTATATAGATGCAGATTGGGTAGGTTGTAAAGATGATAGAAGAAGTACAAGTGGAGGTGTTTTATTTCTTGGAAGAAGATTGGTTTCTTGGTTGAGTAAGAAGATTCAATATCATTATCTACTACAAAGGCAGAATATATTGTAGTAGCATCTTGTTGCACACAGGTGTGGTAGATGAAGCAAACATTGAAAGATATTAGAGTATCATATGATGAACCCATTCCTATCTTGTATGCTAATATAAGTGCTATCAACATTTCAAAAAATATAGTAATGTATTCAAGGATAAAGCATATCTCTATTTGGTACCACTTTCTAAGAGAGAAAGTTGTAGAGAATGAAGTGAAGTTGGAGTATGTTCCTACAAAGGATCAAATAGAAAACATTTTTCACAAAGGCTCTTCCAAAAGATACATTTGAGTATCTCTAGCAGAAGCTAGGGGTTATTGCCCCTCCTTTCAACTAGATGCATAAGTTGGTGCATCTGTCCAAGTGAACTATTCAAGATACATTGTTGGTCCTAGATTTATTAAGGCTACCTCTTAGGGGGAGTAGGTAGTGTCTTTGGTTGTTACAGTCAAGGGGAGCATATCTTGTGCCCCTAAGGGGGAGAGAGTAGTAGAGAGAGAACAGTGTAGAGAAAGAAAATGGGAGAGAAAGTAGTTTGTAGCTATTGCCTAAAGTGTAGTATGTAATTGTTTCTCTTTTCCATTGATGTCAAAGGGGGGGAGAATTCCAAAAAACATAGAGAGAGTGAAGTCTGAAAAACACGAGGAAAGAACTGATGTTAAAGGGGGAGAGAAGAAAGAAGTCTGAAACATAAGAAATTCCCCAGTAAGAGGGAGTACTACTTGATGCATGGTTTCTTTTTTGAGTTGGTGTTGTCATTGCATTGTTGCTTTTATTGTTGATGGTTTTTTTAGATATGGTATTTCCATCAATGACAAAGGGGGGATTGTCGAAGATTTGTGTTGTCATTGATGTCAACAAGGAGATTGTTCCATTATGTATTCTTTAGTGTTGTCATTGATGTCAACCTATGTCAACCTCTGGTGTAGTGTTGAGAAATTGTTTTAGATGGAGAGACTGTTAGTGTTGCAAAGTGTGGTTGTGATGAGATGGTGTTTGTGATGTTGTTGATGCAGCTAGTTCACTTGGTTTTCAAGTGCTTTTGAGAAAATTTGAATAATAGAGGTACAAGGTGACAAAGTTGTGTTATGTGTTGTGCTCCACATTTCTTCATGGTTGAAGATGTGCTTATGAAGTTTGGATGAGATGATCAGAGGTTTTTAGAGGCCTTATATCTAGAGTTTTAGGTTCTAGATTGTGCGGTAGTGCAAGTTGTGTTTGATAGTGTGTTGGACTATGAAGAAGGTTATCTGGGAGAAATGAAATTTCTCTACATTTCTCTCCATTGTGGTTTCTTGTCTTGCAGATTTGGGAATGTGCTGATATTTTCTATATCTAATTTCCCCTGGAGTTTTGTGTGTTCAATTATTTTGCAAGGTTGATTAGTGAGTTGTATGTTTGTGGTAGTGTGGTTGGTTGCATAAGATGTTAAGTATTCTCAGTCTCAGGTGGTTGCAACAGTGTTGCAAAATATTTTGATGATTCTCAAATATTATAGGATGTTGTGTGATGTTGCTTCATTTTCCGTAAGTTTTTTTCAAACCTAGTGAAGAGTGAATTGATTGTTTGGTAGTGTTAATGAAAATTTGGTTGACTTGGCGTGTTAGTGTTACTCGTGGATGTGCTTTTTTGTTTGTGACATTTTTTGTAGTGTGTCAGTGTACATTTGGGTCCTACTTCACCCTTGGCATGGTTTTCCTTCACTTCTTTCCACCACAAAAATGTTTGGTGTCGACCTATTTGTTGGTTGCATGTTTGAGGTGCATATGTTTCATTAAGGACAACCTAAACAAGGTTGTTTGAGGTTGTGGAGGATATATAAGCAAGTTCAATTGTTGGAGATGTTGTAGATGTGAAGTGAGATGTGAATGTGATCAAGTATGGTGATCTAAGTGCAAGCTTAAAAACCTAAGGCTACTAGATGTTGTGAACATAACGTGTCTACATTTTAGTGAACCTAAAGTTGTTGGAGGCACTAAGTTGAAGGTTGCAAGCGGTGTAGAGTTGTGATGGATCTTCTTGTTGCTTTGAGGTAGTGAACCTCCTTGTAAAATTCTTCTTCTATTCTTCCTTCTTTCATACACTGAGTCCTTTGGGTAGTGAGCCTTTCTTCTCTTTTGGGAAGTGAGCCCTTCTAGTAGTGAGCCTATTTTATTCTATGTTGTTATTCATATATATGTGAGTTAATCCTCACCGTGGTTTTTCCTCGATTAGGGTTTTCCACATAAATATATTTTTCTCTTGTGTATAATTGTTGTTGTGTTGATGTTTCATAAACACTTTATGTTGATGCTTAATAAGGGTTTTAAGCTAATAAGGGTTTAAGGAGTAATGAGGGTTTTAATGTACAACTGATTCACCCCCCTCTTAGTTGTCCTATGTGTCTAACATATGTTGTGTGAGGGGTCCACATCAACAAAGGACACATCAACCAAAAATTTGAATGCCACATTGTAGAGGGTCTAGTTGACAACTCAGAAAAATTCATCCCCACCAAATTCTCACACGTTTCCAACTCATACCTAATGGTTTTCAAAAATCTTTATTACGAGGCAAAAGGTGGCGTCGACCAAATATGGACATGTGGTAATTTCTTAAATGTTTATCGCCATGCCACTCCATACAAATTTAATGCACATTTATTGTGCATTTACTTCCCCTCTCCCCTTTGTAATCAGCCATTTTGCACCCAAATTGGTATGTTTTTCACAAAGTAGGATTTCTTTTGGTTTCTCTATAACACCATTCACTATTCATGTTTGTACATTGACACCGTCCATTGAAAAACCAATGGTGTTGCACTTCAAGATTGACTCCGGAGAGGTTAGGAGTGAGTCATGGTGATATATTTTTCATTTTTCTTGTGTTTATCAACACTTCCAACTCTTAAAGAAAATAAAAAACTTTTGCCATCATAGCTAAGGTTGTCTTCGAACCTCCCAATGAAAATGATCCTCCATTTTATATGCATTTTAATTGGTTTTGAAATGTTCTTTACAGTAATCTAAATCTTGTTTCATTTCAATTGTTTTATGCTTTTCACACTCCATTATATGTATTCCTACTAATTTAGCTTGCCTCTTGATGTGCATGCAACTCTACATGTCATCAACTCTATAAATATATATACAGTATATATATGCAATATCTATACATATTATATATCTTTGCCATATATATATAGCATTGGAGAGTTTCATATACTCAACTGTTAAGGCTTTCATGTAGTGATCTTTTGGTCAATTGTTTGTATATATATACAATATCCATACACATTGTATATATATATGCAATACCTATATATATTGCATCTATATATATATAGCATTTGAGGGTATCATATATTTGACCATTAATGGTTTCATGCACCTATCTTTTGGCTGACTTTGTGTCCTCTATTGTCATGTAACCCTCACACAACATTTCCCACAACACCATTGTCCTCTATGCCCTATAGATACTATATTTTTCCCACCATAAGACATTTCACATGCACCTCAATCATGGACATTTTGAAAGTAATTGAAACACAGTGTTCTAAATTTATAGAATCCTCAAATTGATATTATTTATTATATATGTGTATATATTATATGTATATAATACATAACTATATATACATATAACACATTTATTATATGTACATAAATTTATTAAACCCTTAACTAAAAATAAATAAAAATTATATATATACATTATACCATATATACATACATATGCTCTTAGTGTATGCATGCATACATACTTATGTCTATATGTATGCATGCATGCATGCATACACACTTTCATTATCAGTTAAGGGTTTTACGGCATGTAGAGTGGGATACATCCTTAATATGAATGTTAAGGGTTGAATATGGTAAGAGTTAGAATTAGGGATATGATATTATAACATGCATTGTTTGTGTATACACCTAAAAATGGTCATCACCTTTAATTAATTAAATACTAGCTATTTGATTAATATTCCAACTATGTATAAATAAATTCTCAATTTATTTATATTGCTCACCCTTCTCTAATTCCTCAAATCTAAAACATATTCTTCTAAATTAATTAAATAAACAAGGTTCCCTAAAGTTGTTTTATTTAATTAATCTTCACTAAATCCAATTAGGAATTAGAGCACATTTCTACAACTTTTTGTGTCACCTCACCAAGGTCACATGAAAAATAAATAACTCTAATTTTTAATTAGAATTATCTTCAACTTATTTCAAAAAGCACATGGCTCATTTCCTCCCACACTTCCACCAATTTTGGAAGCACATGGTCTTCTCTTCTCACACTTGAATCTTCCATCCAAATGGCATGTTTCCCATTGGTCAAGAGATTCTCCCATCCAAATGGCATGTTGTATTTGGTCAAGCGGACAACATCTTGATTCTCTTCATCTTCACTATCCATTATTCTTGTTTGAATATGGACCGTTGATTATTGCCACCTCACTATATGCTTGGAAAAGGTTATAAATACAACCCTTTGGCATTGTATTTTGCATCCACATTTGAAGTAAAGTTATCATGCAGGTTTTATCATTGGAGCTTGGAGAATTTTGGATTTTTATAGCTAGTCTTTCCATCATGTTTTGCTTTGCATTTACATATTAGCTTTAAATCTTGCATCATAGTTACATTTTATGTCCTCCATTGCATCATAGTTACATTTTAGATTAGTTCATTTTTAGTTTGCATTTGAGCATATGTAGAATCATATATGGATCATTCTAGTTAAATTCCATAGCATCCACCTCCACTTGTTCATTTATCATAAGCATCATCCTCAACTCACCATAGCATTCATCATCATTGTTTGCATATAGTTTCATGTAGGAACTTAGTTGGATTGCATGTTGAATACTAATCTCATTTCTTAAATGTCATTCTAATAGCCTTTGTGCACATAGAAATATAAGGGCCAAAAGGTTAAAAGAATCATTAAGAATAGAGGACAATCAGACATTCTTAAAAGATTTAGTTTGTTGCAAATTAGAATAGTCTCTTTGCTTCAAATCTTTGAATATAAATTGTTTCATTAAGGTTTGTGTTGATACTAACTTTACACATTTAAAACACACACAAAATGGCACCCACTATGGGGCCTTGCCCCGTTTATTACTAATGTGCTTGAAAATTTATGTTTACAGGTTCGAACATGAGCCTTTTGGAGCCTCTTGCACCTGTTTTGGCACCTTTTACACATTCTGTGGCACCTTTGATCTTTGTTTTGGCACCTTTTTCGCATTTTGTGGCACATTTTTCACATTTTGGGTTGCTCTTTCTCTATTTTGGTGCCTTTTGTCTCTGTTTTGGCACCTTTGGTCTTTGTTTTGGCACCTTTTGCTCATTTTGTGGCACCTTTAGCACATCCTAGCACCTCTTATCTTTTATTTGGCACCTTTTGTCTATGTTTTGGCTCCTTTTGTCTCTGTTTTGGTGCCTTTCGTCTTTGTTTTGGCACCTTTTACAATTTCCCAAGGCTAATACTTTGTGTTGTTATTTTTTAGGTTTCCCAAAAACACTTGTCAAAGAAATTCTTATCAAACTACTGACATATTTCAAGGGTTGGAAGTGATTTACTTGGTTTTCGTTTGGTTAAAATAGGAACATAGCTTAATTAAAAGGTTAACAAACATCATGTTTCCTTTTGGTTATGTTAGGAACATAGCTTAATTAAAGGGTTAATGAACCCCATGTCTTTTTTGCTTGATGGATGGTAGGCATATGCTCTCCCCTTAACTAGGTGACCAAAAAGCTAGACCCATTCACTTTTTTGTATGAGTGTGAGTTGAGTATATCGCATGTGTTCTCTCTTTACTCATGTGGAATAAAGATTAATCAAACTATGGGTATACTTGTTTGCTTTTTTTTATCTTAGAGGGCCTGCCTTATGGGAAAAAATAATCACCCAAGGGAATGACCCAACTAGTAACATGATAAATCCAAGCACATTTCTAGCCGGTATATAAGTGTGGATACTAGAACAAAGGCCAGTATTGTATAACTGAAAATATGTTATACTTAATGAATCCTTGCATGCAAGGATACTCAATAATGAGTCCTTGCAAATCAATTCAGTTCTTCAGGAAGAGCAAAGATTGATGTTGTAGCCCCTCAGTTAACCACGTACCCACAAATACAATCTTGGAACGAGGAGATTCAAAGAGGAGAAGCAAGAATGCCAATCTCCATGAATCCTGTTCTTGCAATGCAACAATGAAAACTAATCTAAATGACTGTAAAATGTAATAAACCAAACTAATTTATTGAAATGAAACTTAATCTACATGCAATGCCATAAATGAATTATTTTGCAAATTAATTTACTATGAAGATTAAGCTAAAATGCAATATTAAACTATATGCTCTAAAAATAAGATGCTTATATAATCAAACTAATGTAATCTCAAATGATAAAATTCAAATTTGCAGCATAAGTCTGATGTAAAAATTCGTGATTCTTTCTTCTTTTTTGAAATGAGAATGAGAGGGCTCATTTTATAGGCAAAAGTGGAATTGAAGGCAAATTCAGAAACAATGTGGGATAAATAGAAGAATAGAAACAAATCTTGATTGGAATTCTTTTTAGTTTGTTCCTTTTAATGATTTGTTTCCTTTTTCATCCAGGATATTCTTGAGAGGATCATTTCATTTTATTTTATTTTATTTAAGATGATAATATCTCTTTTAATAAAAATAAAATAGTGTAATTTAGAAATGAATATTAATGAAATAAAATAAAATTATTTAATTAAAAATAGATTTAATTAAATAGCATCATTGTTAGTGACGTCAACTTCAATTAAATAACATTATTTTATTTATTAAAAGGGGATTTATTTCTTTTTTGATTAAATAAAATTATTAGAGCAATTATTCAAACCTTAGGAAAATTGGAAACATTTGAAATAGTTATGAATTGATTAAGAGGTGATTTGAAAATCGCGACGATCATTGATTAGGAGAAAGTTGATGTTGACAAATTAAATGAAATGGAGACCCAAAGTCACAGGTGACCATTTTTAGGTTGCATACATTTTGCCCCTCTTTGGCTAATGTGAGGAATGGAGGCTACACGAGGGATGCATGCGGTCAAGAATAGAGATACAATGTAGGAGATGATTTGGGGATCACTGAAACAACTTTCAGTGTAGAGGTGGACCTAGGGATCACATCACGGACAAGAGAAATATAAACAAAGGCCTTTGAACATGAGGTCGATTCGGGATCACATCAAAGTGAGAGAGATAAGAATCTCAAGCAAAGTTTTAAAGAGGAAGCAATTGATAAATTGATAAAAGTTGAATCAAGGATTGAGGTTTGATAGATGCTTACCATTGATCGAAATCCAAAATGAGATAAGAGGAGGAAATAATAAATTGAAAATTTGATCAAATCCAAAAAAGATAAAGGTTCTTGATGTAAGATGAAAATATAAGAATCACAGAACCCAGGTAGATCAACAAGAAAATTATGCCCTAAGGTTGAATTAGAAGAAAAGAAGTGGGGTGAAATCGAATGGAAGATAGAAGTTTGGAAGAAATGGAAAGAAATGGAGAGAAGGAAGAGAATCTTCTTCAATAAAGAGGATGCATCAAAATCAATCAACTGTTTAAGACAGGGAGTTTCGATTGAGATCACGAAAGAAGATAAGGAAATGAAGAGCGTGATCACAGTTGATGAAAAATCCACAAGAAAGATGAAGGAAACCCTCTCAAACCCATAATACAGCCTAAAAGTGCAAATTAACATGAAGTCTAAATAATGCAATCTACATGAAAATGCAAAGGTGTACTTGCAATAGGGTAACATAGGTTTTGGTGTGTTTATCATTCATTAGAGAATGTAAGAGAACTTATTTTCATCATTGGGCCATTATTACCGGACATC
This sequence comes from Sequoia sempervirens, assembly GCA_007258455.2. NCBI lineage: Eukaryota > Viridiplantae > Streptophyta > Pinopsida > Cupressales > Cupressaceae > Sequoia > Sequoia sempervirens. The sequence continues at coordinate 29,776 of VDFB02365998.1, forward strand.
GGACAATCACACAATCATCACTAGTCACAAACGCAACTATGAAGATATGAATGTGATTTATATCAGCGTGGAATGTGGAAAGATTCTAACCTGAGCATCAAAGACATGAAGGTCAAGATGACTACAATGTTAGCTTACCCAATTTAATGTAGCAAAACCATGCTCGCATCAAGACATAAGCGCCAAGATTACCATGAGAATGGTTGTGCAAAAACATTCAAGGATGATGCCATAAATCTCTTAAGTGTGTCAAGTAGACAACAAGAGATACTGAAGAGGTTCAAGACAACACCCATAAGTAGAAAGCAAATAAAAACATGCCCCATGCCCCAAGTCCTCTAGCTGTGCATCACGGAGAGACTTATTAGACAAGGACACTCAATGAAAATCAATATCAGTCAACACACAAAGAAAAGATCATGGCATATCTCGAGCATTAAGTGTTGCAATTAAAAAATTTTAAGTGTGTAAACTGATACTGAGTTCCAAGGATAAGGATCGAATGCTTGCAAGTAGGTAAGATCACATGACTGAACTGGATAAGTGTTGAAAAACACACGATGTTAGGGGTTGTGTTGAAAAACACAGTTGGGTTAGTGTTGAAAAACACCGTTTGCGAGGTGTCCTAAAGACAAGCATATCCAAGAGACCAAAGCTAACACAGTGATGCCCCTAGACAAAGACAAAGACCAATTCCAAACCAAGGCAATAAGGACAAGGCATGATGGAGAAAGGCTAAGTGTCGAGGATGCATGCTAAGAAATAGGGATGCAAAGGCCTCAAGTAGTGCCTGTTTCCAGGTTTTCACCATTTGGAAGAATTTTTTTTTTAGGACTTTTTATATTT
>VDFB02365999.1:0-11366 GCA_007258455.2 Sequoia sempervirens
AATAAACTTAGTAGTTTAGAAACTACATTCAATTTTCTACAAATTCTATTCTTATATATTTTTTAAATAATATAGATAACTTATTCAAACTTTTATGTCAAGTTTCCTAACTCTGATTTTTCCAAATTTTTTCCCACTTAAGGGAATATTTTTTTCCATGATGATCCTATACATACCCAATTGACTGATTATGAATGCACAACCAAAGAATTATGCAATGTTTGAAAACATAGTGTGATATGAAAGCATGAACTAAAACATGAATAAATGCAAAATAGAATTAAACAAGGGTTGAATAGAGTGCACCTGGGCAATGAATGTTGAATCTAGAATGGCTTGAATGCTGATAGAAATTAGTGAAAATCCCTAGTGGGACTCATTTGCCACTAATGGAGAATCAATCTTGCTTATGGCAAAAACTTTTGAAAACTTGTTTCTGATAGTCAGGATTCAAAATCTAACAAAATCTACTTATCTATCCTTAAGGTGGGAATCATTCACCACTAATGGTGAACTAGTCTTCTCCCAAGATTTTGTGAAATCAAGGACCAATTCTATAGCACTAGATCTGCACTTATCTTCTTGTCAGGTTGACGGAGTCAAATATGCAAAAATAAGATTGTAGGTTGTCTGCAAATGTCCTAAACTCATCTCAACCTTGTTGAGGAAATCTAAAGTTATGTCAATGGCTTCTCCAAGATGCTTGATTGATGCTTGATTGAATGATACAAAGTGCTTGAATGGATGATTGAATGCTGGAATGGGTTAGGAGATTAGGAGATGTAAAATGAGGAGAAAAAAACTTATTTATACACAATTGTGCCTTAGTAACCGAATATTACATCATCACAGGCTAACATAAGGTAATTTTGAAGAAAAACCTGAAAGAAATTTGAAATATTTTGAATTTGGAGCATAGAGGGACTCATTCACCACCCATGGAGAATGGGTCCCACCTTGGACTTGTAAGTGGGTGTCGGGTTTACATTCAAGAATACACTTAATTAAGTCTTATGAGTGCATAAAGGGATTAAATAAAGCATAAGAAAGGTGTAAATAGAGAAATTAAGCCAAAAAAAGTGTGAAATCTTGTTACAAAACTTTACAACACTTCAAAATGGGACTTGATAAGCGATGAAAAGGTGATTTTTAGGTGAATTATAATGAAAGGAGCCTAGAAATGTGTAGAAATGTTTTACAACACTTCACAATAGCTTCACAAGATGCCATAATTTAAATTTTTAGGACTTAATGTGAATGTTTAAGTCACATTACAACATTAAATCAAAGAAAAATAGACCAAGAATCATGAAGAAAGAAATAAAAGACCATGAAAATGTCAATGATCCATTTATCTATGATACATTTAGTCCCTATTTTAGTGAGAGGATGAACTTTCTTCAAACTCACACTAAAGTAGCCATGCATATCGAGAAGGATCCAAATGCACTTATGTTAGGAAGATGGAATGACCGATCAAGAGGGATGATCAAGCCCCCAAGAAGAAGATCCCATGTAAAACTAAACATAAGAACAAAGGACCACAAGTGAAAGAGAAGGAAAAGTTGGATGAAGCTTCAATCATCTATCCAACTAGTTGTGGATTAGATCTAGGATGTTTGTGAGAAAAAGAGAATGCATACTCACTCTTGGGTGACAAAACTCATGGCAGTCCATCAGGTGAGAAGACCCAAAAAGGTGAAGTACATACAGTAGTTTTTATGCACTCACAAACACATAGGTGGCTATGGGGAATGTCATGCCACAGAATGGGCTTCCCACTCAACCATATCAAACTTATACCTCCTAATAAATTTAACAAGGAACAAAAAAGGAAAATGTCGGTTCGTGCTTCATGAGATAAGTAAAGCTTCGTATGCTTAGAACTCATGAACAAAGAGGATAGCACCTCAGGCATGCAAGCTATGTTATGCAAGGTGGTAAAAATGTAGAATACAAAATGCAAAAATTTAAAAGTGTAAAAGAAAGTTCAAAGGAGTCTTGTTAAGTTCATGCAAGGTCTCTCACTTACGGAACATTCTGTCTAATGTCTCCAAGAGAGGAAAAATCAAATAATAGAATATTCACAACTTAGGGGATGCAATGTATCATATCAAGCCACAAAGAGGACTATAATATGCTAATATAGATCACACTTATGAAGGACATCACACCCAATGTCATCCACAAAGTGAAAAACACATCATATGAAGTGACAAGGCTGCACTTAAAACCAAAAATGCAAATGAAATTATTCCAATGTATGCCCCCCACTTCAAAGGAATTGCTACACACTGGTCTATGAGAAATTACTTTAAAGTAGTGAAGGAAAATGAAAAATAAACTAAGACATGAGAAACAACTTGGAAAGCCCCTATGCCAATTCATATGGTTCTGAGTAAGCTTGTGTCATATATATGAAAAAGAGAACAAAAGAAAGGGAGTGGCCCCCCAGAAAGGAACACACCAAACACATAAGGGATCTATGGATTTGGGGTCAATATGTTTGTTGCTGCAATTTTTTGATTAAAGAACTCAATACTAACATCATTCCCCAAAGCACATAGAACTGGAAGAATGACACAAAGAGAGAGAAAACAAAAGAAAAAGAAAGTCTTTTGTGGGTCAACATGGAAGAGACAATGTGGTCTCAATGCTTTGGATCGTCCCAAAAAGGAAAACATTTTGGGTCAATATGAAGGATAAATTGTGTACTCAATGCCTTGCATTATCCCCAAAAAGGAAAAACATAAGAAAAGATAAAAAAAAAGGAAAATGAAAAGGAACCAATTGGGTCAACATGGAAGAGACATAGGGTGTCTCAATACTTTGTGTCATCCCCAAAAGAACACAAAACAAAAAGGAGAAAATAAAAATAGAAAGGATCTTTTGGGTCAACATGGAAGAGATGTTGGGCATCTCTACACTTTGCATCATCCCCACAAGGAGAAACACAAAAAAAGGGGAAAAAAAGAAAAAGGATCTTTTGGGTCAACATGGAAGAGACATAGGGTGTTTGTACACTTTGCGTCATCCCCCAAAAGGGGAAACACAAAAAAAAAGTGAAAAAGGAAATATATGACATATAGAAGAATAGAGGTACAAATAGAGGATATGTGCAAAGAGAGAGAACATAAAATGCACATTATGGTGGAACATGATATGGGCATGAAACTAATGAAAATTAAATGTAAAATACTAGCAAGGTGAATGCAAGTCAACAATCTAATAAGTCATCCACCTCCCAATCAGGTTCAACGTATTGCGAGGGTGGTTGGTTGTCCAAAGGAATAATTGCAAGTGTTGAACTAGTAGATGTACTAGGTTCTTCACTTGGTATAGAAGATTTATCATTTAAGCTCATGGTAAATGAAAATAAAGAGTTTAGATCATTATGCACTTCTTCATCTATTTTTTTGATCTCCTCCTCCTCATCATCATCAAGATTGATTATGATAGGAGGAGGAAGGGTTATTTCCAAGGAAGGATGTATCAAAAGTTATGGTTGTTGGATCAAATAATTTTGTTTTGAGGGCTGGACTATATTATCTTGTGCTAGGTCAGGAGGAGGAGGGTGATCAGGTATTGCTTCTATCAAAGGTAGAGGTTGGTTTTCTTTTTTTCTTTCATTTGAGACTCATGAGAAAGGAAACGATGACGATTCCTACACTCCCTAACACCACAATTTCATTTTATTTTATTTTGAAGTTTTTGAGGGGTAAGAGAAGGTTGATCCATCATAGGTTCCTTTTCTTCTAAAGGGGGAAGAATAAAATAAACTGAAGAAGATGGGTCAATCCCTTTCTCTTTAGCTTTATACACTTGTTTAATGTGAGGAGGCATAACGAGATTGGTTTCAGTATCTCTTGGTCATTTAAATGATGAAGGTGAAGTGTTTTTTGTTGGTTTTTTGGGAGGTAGTGTTTTTTTTTCAATTTTGGACTCGGGATGAAGCATGGTCTCATCTAGGATAGAAGTGGAAATGGATGGGGACATGTTACAAAGAGATAGTTTAGCTATTTGTTTGGATTTGAAATTTTGATAGGCTATGGAAAGAACTCTTTATGGGGGGTGATGGGCTCCATAGGTTTAGGCCAAAAGGATTGTAAGGAAAAATTACCTTTATAAGGCAATGGATGAAAACCACTATGGTGTATGGTAGATATTTCATTGCCATGTAGAAAATTCAAACATTTGTGAACAATTGAGGGGACTGCTTTCATCGAGTGAAGACAAGGGTGGCCTAGCTGCAAACAAATTTGATCTGATTGTGGAATGATAGAAAATGTTATATCCAAAGTTTTGGGTCCTGTTTGTAATGGGAGTATGATCAATCCAATCGTAGGGCATCCAAAACTAGTATGTGTTTTAATCCATGCAGTTGGTTTATTATAATCATCTTGATAGAGATCATGTAATACTAAAAAATCTTTTATGATCACAAGGATTTATTAATATCCCATTAGTGGGATTATCATAGATTCTGTCAACTTTGTAAAGAGAACCATCAAGAAGATTTTTAAGTATATCATGAGAAGAAAAAGTAATATCAAGAGATTTGGTGGTGGGGCCCTTACAAGGGATAATGTTTATCATACCCAGAAGTTCATCCATAAGATTAACTTTTGTAACATTTGGAATTATATCAAGTTATTCATTATTTGTATCAATTTTCATCACATGAGTGTTTGAAGGTTCACTAGCCTTGACAAATAAAACACTGTTTAGGCATAGGGTTGGTGAAAATTTGTAAATTTTAGTTAGGGGGTGCAACAGACTTATTGCCTTGATCATTGACACCTATAATGGACAAATGACTAGAATCAATGAGGTCTTTAACTAAGTGTTTGAGACATTTACATTGTTCGGTGTCATGTCCATTTTGGCCATGAAAATGAAAATAAGCATTAGGTTTAAATATGGGTGGTAAATGCTTGGTGGCATCAAGTGGTTTAATGGTAGGAAAAGTGATCATTTGTTGTTGGAGCAATTGGTTCATTGTGTTATGGAGGGTATCAGGTAAGGGGGTAAACTATATCTTCAGGTCCCCATAGGTAAAGGGCACTATTGCTTTAACAAGTGCCACTTTACTCTAAATAGGTTGGGTTGGTTACGAAGAAGGCGGATTGAATTGTAAAAAGCTTCAGTTTGGTTTTCTAAAGTTTTTCATGTTGTTTTGGTTAGTTTTCTTAGACTTCTCAGCTTGATTAGAAGTGGACTTTGAATCATGACTCGAAACTAAGTTGTATAGTCACAAAGGGTTGTGCATAAATACATGAATGAAGGAAATTTCATCATAGTTAACTTATCTTGAAGGTGAGTGTTTCATTTTTTGATAAACATCTTTTGTAGATGTGAATTAGGAATCTCGACATCAATTTGAGCATACAATGATTGATATTGTGAAATGAAATACATTACTTTTTGATCTACATTTTGTTTACATCACATTAGATTAGCCATTGTATTTATGGGAGTCATATGAACTTGGAAGTGACTTATAAAGGAATCCACAATTTCATTGAATGGTCAGATTGAATGATTGGGTAAGTTTTAAAACCACTCCAATACAATGTATTTTAAGCTCCTAGGAAAATGTTTTGCTAACATATTATAATTGAGGACAAAATCACTACATAAGGTTATATAAGCATTGACATGATTAGTAGGGTCTCCTTTACCTCTGTATTTCTCAAACCTAGGCATTTCAATTTCATGTGGCATTTGTGTGCATAAGATCTATAAGGACAATGGGCTACTATGAACATGCTAGGTTGGTGGAGCATTTTGACCTTGGTTAATGGTGGAAATTTGTGGTTTCATGGATGAAATGGTGTTAAATAGTTGCATAATGATGGGATCGATGTAAGGTATGAGGTGGAAGGAAAAATGGTGATGGAGTGTATGTAATATTAGGGGAAGTGAAAGGGACATTAAGAGGTGTGAAGATGGAAGAAGGAATATTTGATGCCACAAAAGAACTAGGAATGCTAGTTGGAATAGAGAAAGAAGGAGTCACATTACTAACCTCTTGCATAGTTTTGTAACTTGAGAAGTGGTATAAGTTGGTATGGATGCTATGGTTGAAGGAGGAAGAATGTGTGGTCCTCCTTGGCTTACAACAATTTGTGTTGATTGGGAAGTAGAAGGAACATGTTTGTTGTATATCTTAGAAATTATTTTCATAACTTGTAAGACATCATCACTTTCAATCAAATGATGAAGGTTTTCTATTGCATGTATAGCAGTGGTGGAAATGTTTTGAAAACTTAAATCTAGTTGTAAATGTGCAAAATCCTCATAAATACTAATGACTTTTTCTTGTAGAATGGAATTGTTTTTTGTGTCAACATGCATTAGATGGAAAGGTCAAGGAATAGTAGTGGTAGTATCCATTCCTAATGCACCATTGTACATACTAGGAGTAGGAGCTCTTGAGATCCCAAGGTCCACAATGAAAGTGTTATCACGTGAAGCCATGAGTCTAGAACTTTGTCTCACTAAAGTATTATCAATGGGGCACCAAACACTCATACAAGTACCACAAAAGATGCGGTGAATGCAAATGCAAAAAAATCTAGGAGTGAAAAATGTAAACTAAAATTCTACAAACTAAAATAGAGAAATAACAACATCTAACAAAAATGTAGTAAATACCCAAAAAATGCCTCAAAATGCAATTTAAAATGTGCAGGTGGACTGATTCGCCCAAGGTGGCGAATGAGTCGAATTATGATTTTTTTTTTTGTGTTTTTCAAAAAAATTAAAGTGATTTTAATTCTTTTTAGATTCAAACTAAGGATGGAAATGTAAATTTTCATTTTTTTGATGTTTTAATATGCAAAAAGGAAGTTTAAATGAGTCTTTCACTAATGCAATTTGAGAAACCCTGGGATGTAAAATCAAAGAAAAACTTAATTGAATTTTGATGCAAATGAAACCCAGGATGCAAGATGCAATTGAATTTAGAAAGATAAAGTTCTCAATATGCAGGTTCACCAAAATGAACCATAGATTTTGGAATGAGGTCTATAGGCTACTCTTGCATTCTTAGGGTTTTTCACCTAAACGGAGAGAGATAGACCCTCAAAATGAATGTGGTCCACTCAATCTAATATATGTATGATGTGATTAAAGGTAAATGAGATTATATAAATGTAACTAAGCAATGTAATTGAATAATTATGAATGAAAAACCTAAGAAATATGCAATGTTTGAAAATATAGTGTGATATGGAACCATGAACTAAATCATGAATAAATGAAAAAAAATTTAAACAAGGGCTGAATAGAGTGCTCTTGGGGAATGAATGTTGAATCTGGAATGGTCTGAATGCTAACAAAAATTGGTGAAAATACCCAATGGGACTCATTCGCCACTGATGGTGAATTAGTCTTTCTTCTAGCAAAAACTTCTAAAAACTAGTTTTTGATTGTCAGGATCTAGAATTTGACAAAATCTACTTTTCTAGCCTTAAGATGGGACTCATTCACCACTAATAGAAAACCAGTCCTCTCCCAAAATTCTATGAAATAAAGGACCAATTCTATAGCACCAGATCTACGCTTGTCTTCTTATCAGGTTGATGGAGTCAAAACTGTAGAAAATGAATTATAGGTTGGACACTCCAAACTTGAAATAGGATGTAGTTGACTTGAAACACTTTGTTGACTTCTTAACCACCTTTCAACACTTATTTTCTTGACAAATCTGCATACACAAGTCTACAAACACAAATGCAAAATGGGAAAAATGGTTAAGGGTTAGAGTATAGGGATTTTCCTTGGTGAAATCTCACTTTGGTAATCAAACCCTTAATGAAGAAATTGAATGAAATGAACAAGAAAAGATGAAGAAAAGACATAAAAATGTCCTAAACTCACCACAAACTTGTTGAAGAAATTTGAAGTTATGTCAATCACTGCTCCAAGATGCTTGATTGATGCTTGATTGAATGGTGCAAAGTGCTTGAATGGATGATTGAATGCTATAATGGATTATGAGATTAGGAGATGTAGAATGAGGAGAAAAACACTTATTTATACACACTTTTTCCTTAGTAACCCAATAATACATCATCATAGGCCGACATAAGGTACTTTTGAATAAAAATCTGAAAGAAAATTTGAAATATTTTGAATTTGGAGCCAAGAGGGACTCATTTGCAACCCATGGTGAATAGGTCCCACCTTGAACTATAAGTGGTTGTTGGGAATTAAGTCACATTTAATGTTATTTGTTGGGCTTACATTCAAAAATACACTTAATTAAGTCTTATGAGTGCATAAAGGGGTCAAATAAAGCATAAGAAAGTTGTAAATAGTGAAATTAAGCCTAGAAAAGCATGAAATATTGTTACAAGACTTTACAACACTTCAAAATAGGACTTGATAAGGGATGAAAAGGAAATTATTAAGTCAATTATAGTGAAAGTAGTATAGAAAAGTGTAGAAATATTTTACAACAGTTCACAACACCTTCACAAGATGCCATAATTTAATTTTTTAGGACTTAATTTGAATTTTTAAGTCACATTACAATATTAAAGCAAAGAAAAATAGACCAAGCATCATGAAGAGAGACCTAAAAGACCATGAAAATGTCAATGATCCATTTTTCTATGGTACACTTGGCTAGAGTGGAAAAGGGTGTGGTGCTAGACAACAAGGTATCCGCAACCCTATAGAGCCTAACACACAAGAAATGACTCATGGTCTTGGTTATTGTCATTTGATAAAAAAAAAAAAATCACTCAACATCAACACTCTCACAAAAGATTCCTCTAAAATAACTTTAATAGTAATGCATCCTAAATTGATAGATAGTAGTGGTCTTGGTTATTATCCTTTGCAAACAAAGACATCTTCTCTTAATTTCAATGTCATCTTTTAAAAAACTAATGATTTGAATTCGTTAGATTTTACACCCTCCTATAACAAAGAGAACAAAATATTGTAATCTAAATATTTTTGCATAGGTATGAAAACTAATACTAAGCAAGAGATATCTTTTTCATAAGATAAAGGAACATGTTCTACCATTGATCAAGAGGGTATCTTATCGAGACTCCTCCACGATCACCTGATATCCCTTCCTCCTAGAACATGAAATAAATTCTACTACAAACATTCATTTTGTGCATATCATAGAGTTCACGGTCATTCTACTAATGAATGTAAGGCTTTGAGTAGTAAAATCCAACATCTTAAGGAGTTTGGTGATCTTCCTTATGTGGGGGCACCTCATTCCTCTAATCGATATTGATTTTCACTCTAGCTCATTTCTCATGAATCATTTTGGCTCATCCTTGTCTTACACTAAGTGGGGGAAAGGACTTAGATAGCCTTGTCTCCGTATGTCACTTGTCATTGTATCTTTTGGCTACTTGAACACCTTTCATGAACATATAAGAGCAAGCTTGGGATGTGGATGGTATGCTTTAAGTTGGCTTGCATGTGACATACTACCTTTTTCATGACATAGCTTATTGGAAACATATGACTTGGCATAGGGCTTTCTGAGTAAGCTCTCATGTCTTCTTGAACTTTAAATAAATTTCTCACAAAAATGGTGTTAGAAACCACTTTAAAGTGAGGGAATACATTGACACTCATGTTTCACTAAATTATTTTATTTCTTCTTGCGATGTGTCCTTTTCTTAGTGGTGTCATTGGGTTTAATTCCCTCCAAGAGCATGATATTTCCTTGCACTTGTACTCTCTTGGGAAATATTAAGTACAATGTTCCCTAAGATATGATCTTGCATTTGTCCTCTCTTGGAGACATTAAGCATGATGTTCCCTAAGATGAGACCTTGCATGAACTAAGAAAAATCCTTTTGAACATTCCTTGCACTATTTTTCATTTATAATGTTTATGATTTTCAAGCATACAAATTTTTGCTTGCTTCATAGAGCCCGAAGATCATTTTTGTGTGGCACCTTATTAAAGCTTTCTGGAGGTATAACTTTGGTATGGTTGAGCGGGAAGCCCATTCTGAGGCATGAATTTCCCCATAGCTATTTGTGTGTGTGTGAGTGCATACCAGCCATGAGTTTATGTTTCTCACCTTTTATGACTTCTTACCCGATGGACAACCAAGAGTTTCATCGCCTGAATTTATGCTAGAAAAAACACTACAATTTTTTTTTTTTTTTTCAGTATATATATTCATTGAGACTGTAATCATCAAGATGAGTTAACATGATTACATGTGTTACTTTCAATAATATTATCACTAAGTTTGAATCTTTGTCCTCACATTTGATTAATAGGACATATTAACTCGACTTGGTCGAATCAACTTAATTAGATATAATTAACTTGTCAGTTGTGTGAGTTAGGGGTCAAGGATTTAGAATACCATAATACTCAATATCACCTTTTTTAAGTTGTTCTAAGGAAATAACTTGGCGTGACTTTCAAATTTAACCCCCTTCTTAACCAAACTCCCATCTATAATGTTTCACTGCCTTTGTTTAAGTAATCTATTGAACATTGAACTGACTATTAAATAATTTCTTTATGCCATTCTACTAATATGATTCCTTTAACTAAGCTCTCGATTTTAGTTAGAAATAAACAAATCATTTAATTATATAGATGATCCCCGATAATAATCATCCCCTTAAATAGGTAATGATATTGAATCATCCATTCACTATTGATTATCATTAATATTTTCCTATAGGATGCACCCTAGCAACTTTCATAATAATAAGAATCATGATATTACCATGGTAATGCTGCTCCGTTTTAGTGTTAATCTTTGTTATGATAATATTTTCCTATGTTAATATTAATGCTCACTCAAATAGTAATACCCCTTTAACGTTGATGGTATTATTGTTTCATTAATCTTTTAGACCTTAATAATATCATTGTAATTTAGTGACAACTCTAACATTAGAAATAGCATCATGTTGTTAATTGCTTACTAATAAGATTTGGAACAGTATTATAATGAAGGTCCCATAGATAATCTCGAATTGATAGTGCTTAAATATAACACTTACATCTAATCTCAATGAGACATCACTCACATTTAACTAAGCAAAATAATATTATTATTAAATATTGAATTAACGTCAATATAATATTATTAACTCTCAATTAATGCTATTACTACTATTATCATTTATCCAACATTAAATCCCGTATTAATATATATATATATATATATATATATATATATATATATATATATATATATATATATATATATATATATATATATATATATATATATATATATATATATATATATATATATAAAATTAACACTAAAACTTATTAATGAAGCAATTTAACTATTAGTAAAATATTGATTCTTATTGATCACAATCCACGATAATAACCATTTATA
>VDFB02366000.1:0-20317 GCA_007258455.2 Sequoia sempervirens
GAAAAGTTTCTTGACCATCGGTCCCTGTTGTTTATCACTCTATGAAATTTTCGGAGCAACGGAGCAAAATTTTTGGAGAATCGTCGCAAATTTTCTGAAGCATACCTATTTGCACCTATTCTGATTTTTGGCACCTTTTTGAGTTTCCAAAACTGAATTTTCAAAGCATTGGCAATTTTCTAAGTTTTCTAGAATTAAATTTCTAGAGCATTCCTTCATACCAAGCCTATCTCGAAGGCATTAAAAGGATTATTTTGATAATGCCTTTGTGAAAATATCAACAATTTGTTGCTCAGATCTATAGTATTGAAGTTGAATTTCTCCATGCTCCACCAATTCCCTGATGAAATGATATTGGATCTCGATATGCTTGCTTCATCCATGAAATACAGGATTCTTAGTCAATGTAATAGAAGAGATGTTGTCACAAAATATGGTTGTACCATCTTCTTACTGCTCATTCATATCTACAAGGATTTTTCTAAGCTAAATTGCCTAACATGCTACTACATTTATTGCTATGTATTCTACTTCAGCTATGGAGAGAGAAACTATGGGATGCTTCTTTGATGCCCATGATATTGCTCCTAAACCCAAATGGAACAAATATCTCGATGTGATCTTCCTGTCATCTACATTTCATGTCCAATTATTCTATCTACCCAACTAGTTGAAACTCATTAGAGATGATATACATAATTCCATAACCTTTTGTGCCATTAACATACCTTATAATTATTTTCCTTGCTTGCCAGTGTGTGTCCTTAGTTTTCTCCATGAACCAAGAAATCAGGGTTACCATGTGCATCAAATTAGGTCTTGTTGCTATCAAATACATGAGGCTTCTAACCATGCTCTTATAGAGGGTTGGGTTAACATTGTTGCTGATGTCTTCTTTGCTTAATTTCAGACTTGTAGTTGTTGGGGTTGGGGCTGGTTTGTTATCCAACATTCTAAATCTCTTCAATATTTGTTTAGCATAATTTTTTTGTGAAACAAATATTCCATGACATGTTTGTTGGACCTCTATTCCTAGGAAATATTTTAGCAAACATAGGTCTTTCATTTCAAACTCATTTTTCATTGCCTCTTTGAAATCAACAATGAAAAGATTACTATTCCCTATGAAAATTAAATCATCTACATACAAAACAACAATAAGAATCTCACCATTGGCTGCCTTGATGTAGAGTGTGGGCTCACTATAGATTTTTCTAAAGCCATTGTTGAGAAGGTATGAATTAGTTATGTCGTACCATGCCTGTGGTGCTTGTTTTAACCCATAGAGAGTTTTTCGAAGCCTGTAGAATTTTTCTTCTTTCACTGGGACTTTGTAGCTAGGAGGCTGCTCCACATACACCTCTTCTTTCAACAATCTATTCAAGAAGGCTGATTTCACATCCATTTTAAATACTTTCCATTTGTGTTGGGCTGAAATTGCTAGGATAGTCTGCACTTTTTCCAACCTCACAACTGGTGCATATGTCTCATTGTAGTCTCTTCTAGGTTGTTATTTGTATCCCTTAATAACCAAAATTGTTTTATGCCTCTAAACGCAGTAACTGATACGTTTTCATAGACCAGCAGCTCCAGTAGTTTGCTGGGTAATTAGTGAGCTCCATGTTTGTTTCTCACTACCAGTGTCAAGCTCCTCATCCATGGCCTTTTGTTTTCTTCTTTCAAACTATGCAGTACATTTGGATCTTCATGAGAAAACATAAGAAAATATAATTCTCATCAGAATATCATACCCTTCATGTGTGTAAATTTCCATACTGCTTCTAGGAACACTTGACAGTGCAAACTTGAGATTAAAATTTTAAGTTTAGCGACTCTTTGGAGTAAGAAGAAGACTGGCCTTTGTAAATTTCACAGTGGCACCTAATTGCGGTGCATCCACCCTATTGGAAATTTCTAAGACAACTGCTTTATATGGTACTTTAGGGTTGTTTACTATTTTATGAATGGTTACCTTGTTGTAGATTTCTAGTGCATCTTCCTTCTACAACTTCTTCATCCTCAAAAGGTATTGTGACAAAAATACCTATGTTGTTGTCCACTGTTCCATCCCATGACTCATTTTCAATGAATTCAATGTACCTATTGATCACCACTTTCTTGGTGATTGGATTGTACAATCTGTAGGCTTTGGATTCTTCAATATAGCTTATGAAAATACATTTTTCACCTTTGTCATCAATTTTTTTATTTTCTCTTTTGGAATGAGTGCATATGCCACACATCCAAATATTCTCAAATGCTCAACACTCCATTTACATTTTTTCCATGCTTCTTGAGGGATCCTATCATGAACAACCTTAGTGGGGAACCTATTCAAAATGTAGACTATTGTTGCTACAACATCACCCCAATATTCATTAGACAAACCTTTTTCCTTTAGAATGCTTGTTACCATCTCCATGATGGTTATGTTCTTTCTTTCAGCCAATCCATTTTGTTGTGCAATAAAACGGGCTATGAGTTGTCTTTGAATACCTTGAGAATTACAAAAAATCATAAACTCTGGAGAGATATACTCTCCCCCTCTATCTATTCTAAGGAATTTAACATAGTGGCCACTTTGCTTTTCAGCCAAGGCCTTAAACTTGAATTTCTCAAATGCATTTGATTTGTTCTTCAAAAAATACACCTAGATTTTTCTACTATAGTCATCTATGAGTGTCATGAAATAAAAATTTCCACCTAGGCTTGAGGTCTTCATGGGACCACACATATCTAAATGCACCAGCTCTAATGGTGCTCTTGCTCTCCTAGAATGCTCTGATTGAAAGGGTTCCCTATGCTATTTACCTAGGATGCATGCTTCACACTTTTCATTGGGCTCTACAATTGTTGGTAGGCCCCTAACCATATCTTTTTTAGCTAAAATATTTAAACTATAATAACTTAGATTCCCATACCTCAAATTCCAAAGCTTGGATGGGTCTTGGATGACTGTTTTGAAGGCTAATGGTTGCAAGCTTGTTGACTATTTTGAGATTTGCATTGTGAGGGGAAACATCCAGTTCTTTGTCATTTGAACAGCTACCATAACTTTCTTGCTTCAATCCTTGTCATAGATGATGCATTCCCCTTTCTTCATTAGCACTATATAACCATTGTGGAGCATCCTTCCAATGCTCAAGAGATTATGTTTCATTCCTAGGGCATAAAAGAGGTCATGGAGCTATCTTTCTTCACCATGCTTGGTTTGCAGGCACATTATGCCCTTGCCCATGAATGGAACCTTTTGATTGTTCCCCATTTTAATTTTACAATTAATTCTATTTTCTATGGAGGAAAGTAATTTTTTGTTACTACTCATGTGGTTGGTGTACAACCATTGTCCAAATACCAAATTTCAACATTGCCTTGTTCTATAAGATTGCATGCAATAAACACTTGTGATTGTTTTTCATTTTCAACCTTGTTCTCGTTTTCCACATTTGCATTTTGTCTCCCTTGGTCACATTGTTTATTCCTACATTCACTTGCATAGTGACTATACTTGTGACAATAGTAATACTGCACATTGCTCTTATCAGATCCCTAATTTGAGCTGCTATTTTTCTTTATGTTTTGGAAGTCTGATTGGGACCTGTGTTGGCCTCCTTTTTACTATTTGAGCCTCCTCTTCCAAAGTTGCTTCTACCTTTGCCTCTTTGACCTCTTCCTCTTCCATTTCTTCCTCATCCCCTACCTCTCACATTGGCTTGTGCTTTGAAAGCTTGTTCTTGGGAAGAATTTGCAGACCTATTTAGGCATTGCTCATGGGTTTGAAGTGAACCCATTAACTCATCAACTGAAATTTGTGAGAGGTCATATCCCTCTTCTATGACAATAACCATTGGGTAAAATTTTTTGGGTAAAATTTTGATAATTTTCTCCACAATCTTCTTCTCTTCCATGGTTTCCCCATTTATCCTCAACTGGTTAACCAAGGTGGAAGCCCTTGTATGAAAATCTAAAATGGAATTGGTTTCCTTCATCTGTATGGTCTCAAATTCTCTCCTTTCCAAGTGGAGTTTCATGGCCTTAAATTTCTCAGTCCCTTTGTAGGTGGTTTTAATTATTTTCCATGCTTCTATTGCATAGCTAGCTACTATTATTCAAGGAAAGATAACCTTTTTCAAAGCTACCTCAATTGGACTGAGGGCTTGAGCATTATTTTTCCTTGTCTCCTTCAATTGGTTCTTTTTACCATTGCTCAATACTATAAATGCATTTAGGTCAGTCACATCTGTGAACCCATTTGCTACTAACTCCCACAAGTTATTTTCCACTAAAATGGTTTTCATTTTCTTTGCCTAGACATCATAATTTTGACCATCAAATATAGGTGGTTTCTGCCAACTCCTATTATCTCCTCCAACAATTTTGCTAAATGGAGAAAAATACAAATACCCAGATAAAATTTAAGGCTTCTTTTCACTGCCCAAAAAATTGTCTTTCCTAAATACCCAAAAACTAAGGTTCTATTACTGCACAACTAGGAAGAAAGCTAGGGCTTTAAAAACTAAATGCCCAGAAAAATCAGGGATCTAATACCAATCTATTGGGTAAATAAACCCAACTACAATGGACAAAGAATGAAAACAAAGACCAAAAAATAGACAAGGAGACAGGGAGACAAAAATATATTCTATTTCATTCATTCACAAAAATATTACATTCAAAAAGATTATAGACAAAACCCAGAGCTATGGCTCTATATTTCCTTCATATAAAATATTGTGCATATTCTGGTGCACTGGAGCTTTCTATGTGTTGCTACATGTTGGAGATATTCTAGAGCACTGGAGCACTGCTCTCTGTCAATGTCTTCTATTGCTATAAGTTCTCCTGAACATTCCCTTCCTCTAGTTTTATGCTCTGTTGAACATTTCTCCTTGTTTGTTGCTACAAAAAACTTCCTCTATTGTCTCACTATAGAAAAACATTCTATTCTTCTTTTGTCTTTGTTTCCCTTTCCAAAAATACCGCCCAATTTCAAATTCACCTACTAGAATTAATTTTCTACCAAAGCACATTAATTGGGACAATAAATATTTGA
The DNA here is from genome assembly GCA_007258455.2 of Sequoia sempervirens. Lineage (NCBI taxonomy): Eukaryota > Viridiplantae > Streptophyta > Pinopsida > Cupressales > Cupressaceae > Sequoia > Sequoia sempervirens. The sequence goes on from VDFB02366000.1 coordinate 5,054, forward strand.
CAAATAAAAAGGGAGGAATGATTCAAAATGGATTTCATCTAACTGGGCATTTATTGCATTTTCTCGTTGTTGCTTAGGATTAAATATTCCAACATCGCCCACCAACATTCTTGTAATTAACACACATACCACCTTTGTCAAGTGTTGAGACCTCAACTAATTCACTCTGCTCATCATCACCCATATAAAAACATACAATCTTGCACATAAAAAGAAGAAAAAGATTACAAATTTAAACTGATGCTCAATAGTAGTAGATGCTGCCAGTTTAAGAATAAATTTGGAATGATTGAAATAAAAAATATGATGTCTCCTATTTACTTTGAGTATATAACCTTGTTACTTTTCTTATATATAAATTTATTGATTAGCCTTTCTATAAAATTGAAACAATGTTCAGCTCTGAACATAATGGCAGGTTGCTAATGTTCTCCAATTTAAGAAACAAATTATTGAGAGCATGAGAAAAGAATTGGGAATGAAAAAAATTGTCATATCGTGTTGAGTATTGTAAAATATAATGAATGATTTGGCTAGTAAAATATATATACTATAGTGGTTGACTGTAACACATGAATAATTGAGAGCAAAACAAGATGCACCAATAGATATATCTGATATATTCTTACTGCTATTTATTGATTGCTTTGGTTCTGTTAGGAGCCATTTTACTCTTGTGTTAGCATAGAGGATAATATGGGCTAAAGGTGGGCATGCAGATAGTGTAGTTAAACATGAACTCCCACTTGGATCAATTGGATTGTCATTTACTAGAGGATAATATGAGCTAAAGTTCAGCATGTGGATGATAATGTACTTAAACACAAATTTCCATCTAAATGGATTGGATTGGATTGTTGTTTACTAGAGATATTATTAGTTTTTTAAATATTTCACTTATTTGGGCATTCATGGAGTATAATGATATGAGTGTGTTAACAATTTTATTTTATTTTTAAAATTTCATAATCATTTCCACATCAAATATTAATATTTAATAATAAGTATAATATTTTTAAACTTTATATTTGGTTTCCTACATTTCTTTGCTCAACACTCTCTACTCCGACAACCTTACCTTCCCTTTTTCCATCTATTCCTTTTTCCTCTCCTTCTCAAAAACTTCCAACGAGCACCTTTTCATCCCTCCTAGTGTCCAAGGAGGAGGTCATTACATCTAAAAGAACCAAGTGAATAAAATTAAAAAAATGACACCTCTCTGGAACAAGCCTTACACCTATAGGAATAAATGTATAAACATTGTGTCTATCATTTCCTTAGTGACTGATGTTTGTGTTCTCATACCACATGAGCCAACACACCAAAACTATCCCTTGAAATGCATTCATCAATAAATACATGATTTCAACCTATATACTTTGTCAACCCAGTATCAAGCTATTTTTTACCATTATATTTAATTAAGAAAATATATTTTAATTATAAATAATATAAACTTAACTCTGAATAAAATAGAAATCCCACCTTGGTATGCAATGGGTATGCTAAAGAGGTGTGGAATGTCAATTAGGGACAATTTTGTGTATTACGTGAGTTTAATTGGTTGCCCATTCAGAAAATGATATTATTTTTGCAACAAAGGTCTCCAAAAGTGAGTGGAAGAAAACCTCTAAATCAAGAAGACAATGAAGGTCTATGGAGAGGGAGGGGAGTGAGATAGGGAGAGAGATGGATGGGTGGAGAGAGGGAGACATTTCTAGATATGGAGGGAGAGAGAGGAATATAGAATGGTAGAGGTAGAGATGAATATAGAATGGGAGAGGAAGAGGGAGAAAAATATATAGAGATGCAGAGAGAAATAGAGGGAGAAATATAGATGGAGAGAGATAGGGAGATAGAGGTGGGGAGATAGAGAGGGATAGATAGTGAGGAAGATATAAAGAGATGAAGAGGAAGAGGAAGAGATATAGAGAGAGAGAGAGATATGGTGAGATAAAGTGATATAAAGATAGAGATATAAAGAGATATAGAGAGGGGGAGATGGAGAGGGAGATAGAGAGAAAAAGAGAAAGAGGGAGAGATAGATAAATGGGAAGATAAATAAATAGATATAGAGATATATGGGAACATAAAGGGAGAGAGAGTTGAGATATAAAGATAGATAGGGGGATAGGGAGGGAGCAAGAGAGGGAGGGAGAGAGAGAGAGAGAGAGAGAGAGAGAGAGAGAGAGAGAGAGAGAGAGAGAGAGAGAGAGAGAGAGAGAGAGAGAGAGAGAGAGAAGAGGGAGATAAATGTAGAGTTGGAGAGAGAAAAGAGGGAGAGAGGGAGAGATATGGATAGAGGGAAATATAGAGAGATAGAGAGGGATATGAAAAGAGATAAAGAGATAGGGAGATATATGTAGAGAAGTATATGGATAGCTCCTAGATAGATAGAGATATGAGTGAGAAGGATATTGAGCAAGAAATAAAGATAAAGATATAGAGTAGAAAAGATGGAGGGAGAGATGGAGTGAATGAGATAGAGAGAGGGAGACATTTATAGAGATGGATAGTGAGAGAGGAATATAGAGGCAGAGATGAATATAGAGTGAGAGATGAAGAGTGAGACAAATAGATAGAGGTGAATGTGAATATAGAATGAGAGGAAGTGGGAGAAATATATATATATAGAGAGAGAGAGATATATATATATATATATAGGGAGATAGAGGGGGAGAGATATAGGGGAAGAGATAGAGGGATAGATAAAGAGGAAGAGATAAAGAGATGAATAGGATGAGGGAAAGGGAAAGGGAGAGATAGAGAGATATATACGACAAGATAGAGTGATATTATGATAGAGATATAAGGAGATATAGAGAGGGGGGAGGGAGAGATATATTAAAGAGAGAAAAATAGAGAGAAGTAGAGAAAACCAAATATAGATGGATAGAGAGGTACAAATAGGTGGAGATAGAGAGAGAAAGAGGTTGAGATAGATAATGGGAAGAGAAGGAAATGGATATAGAGATATATGGGAAGATAAAGGGAGAGAGAGGTTGAGGTATAAAGATAGATAGGGGGATAGGGAGGGAAAGAGGGAGATGGGGAGAGATAGACAGAGGGATGGAGAGAAAGGGATAGAGATAGGTAGATGAGGGAGAGAGAGAAGATGGGGAAAAGGGAGATATATGTAAAGAGGGAGAGAGAAGAAGAGGGGGAAGAGAGGGAGAGGGAGAGGGAGAGATATAGAGAGATAGAGAGGGATAGGAAAAGAGATAAATATATAGGGAGATATATAGATAGGGAGTTATACATAGAGAAGGATATGGATAGAAAGAGAGAGAGAGCTGAGTGAGAGGGAGATCAAGCAAGAAATAAAGATAAAGATATAGAGTAGAAGAGATGGAGGGAGAGATGGAGTGAATAAGATCTAGAGAGAGAAGGGGGAGAGAGGGGAACGATATAGATGTATAGGGAGAGAGATAGGGAGATGGATATAGAGAGGGAAAGAGTGAAAGAAAGAAGGTGACAAAGATAAGTAATAAAGAGAGGTATAGATACGAAAAAATATAGAGAGTTAAAGATAGAGGTAGGAAAGGAGAAAGAGGGAGTGTGTATATGAGTGAGAGAGAGATGTGGAGAGATATAGGGAGGGAGATATATTTATAAATAGATAGAGAGGGAGGGAGAAGGGGAGAGAAATAGAGAGTAGAGAGAGTAGAGAAAAATAGAAAGAGGGGGCGATAAGGAGAGAGCGAGTGTTATGGATAGGGATAGATATAACTTGGGAAATAAAGAAACGTATGATAAAGATTAACATATAGACATGGAGCGATGGAAGGAGAGAGAAAGAGAGAGAGGGAGAAATAGAGATAGAAAGAGGGGGACATTGAAAGAGGGGGAGATGGAGAGATAGAAAGATAATGATATGGGAAGTGATATAGAGAGAGAGGTAGAGAGAGGAATATATAGAGGGTGCAAGAGTGAGAGATAAGGAGGTGATTGAGAAAATTAGTAGAGACGAGGTAGAGGTAGATAGATAGAGATAAGATGGGAGGAAAAGAGAGTGTATGTATATAATATTTATATTTAATAATATGCATTATATTTCATATATGTAATAATGAATAGAAATTAAATATATTTTAAATCAATAAACATAATATATATTTAAAAATAAATATTGATAAATATTAAACTTCTAATATATTTAATTAGTAATATATGTGAAAAGTTAAATTATATTTATATTTAATAATGTATAGTGTATATAAATATTAAATATATAATAACTAAATTTAATAGTATTATGATAAAAATAGTTAAATATATAAAATGTGATTTTATTTCATAATATTAAATTAAGAATATTATAAAATATATATATATATATAATCTAAAATAAAGAATAAATACCATAAAAGAATATATAATAAAAAATAATATATGTAAAAAGTTGTATGATATTTATATTTAATAACTTATAGTGTATATAAATATTAACTAGCAATCGCACCTTAGGGTGCAATGGGTACGTCGAAGAGGTGAGGAATGTCAATAAGGAAAAGTTTTTTTTTTTTTTTATAAATTCATGTAGTACATGAGGTCAGTTGGTAGGTTATTTATGAAATGATGTTTGTGCAACAAAGGTGTAAATGGACCAAGTAGTTTCAAATCATCTATGCATCCAGTTACTAATATTTAGACATGATTAAAACAAAAATGTTTAAATCGGAATGATAATCAATTTCCATTACCAATAGACTCATGTTATGTAATAGGGAGAGAGGGAGAGAGGCAAAGAGATATAGACAAGGAAGAGAGGGAGAGAGGGATAGATATATAGATAAGTGAGAGAGAGAGAACTATTCCATTTATAGTGAAAATAATTAATTTTTAGATAGTTATGGTCTTAAATATTTATGAAAATTATAAAGTCAATTTACAATAAAGTGAGTTATATTTTAAAATTGACCTTTGTCTTTTGATAAAAGAATTTATTAAAAGAAATAATAAATTATTATTGAAATACTTTATTATAAAACTTGAGATCCATTAATTTTTTGAGTTTAATTGGCGAAACAAGTCCATTGAGTAGGAAATGATCAAGGTTATGAATGAAGTTTTTTGTGAGTATCGAATATTTCCTTCTATCTATCAATAGAATCTCGATTTTGCACAATAGGTGGTGGATTGTTATCAGATATTATAGTTGGAAAATGCTTTGATAGTGTATGCAAAATGTGGAAGCATATACAAGATGTGAAGCATTTGACTAGATGCGTCAAAGAAATGTGATCTCATGGAATGCTATGTTTGCAGGTTGTACATAAAATTTGTTTGTTGAAAAAGAGTTGGAAAATCTCAACCAAATGCGATTGGCAGGTGTAAAGCCATACTCGTGAAACCTTTGTCAGCATCCTCCCAGCCTATGCCAAAATGGGAGCTTTGGAACAGGGTGTAGAAATCCATCGTTGGATAAACAATAGAGGAATTTTGTCACATGTTGTAGCTGTAATAGAGTACGTGCATAATGAGGATAAATTGTAGCTTAACTACTAACTTTTGTTTTTTTGTTGAGCTCTGGCACTGCATCAACAAAGAGCAATCCACACTTCTAACCAGTGTCTTTAGGGTGAAGGGGCCACAGAAGAAGTAGGAAATAGAGTCAAGTTCATGCAAGAAAATTAAGATGCAAAAATAAAATGAAAAATATATGTACTCAAGTACCAAGTATCAGCTGAAATGCAAGATAAAATTTAATCTCAAGCCGCTCTGCAATTGGGAAACGCCAGGGCACAACAAGATTCAATATTGAACTCAAAAGTTTCATGAAAGGATTTTCCAAATACAAGTTGTTATAGCAGGGGAGAACTAGTATTTCTCATGTTTCACCTATATTTAGCAACTTACTATCCATAAAGGTTTGAACTACCTGAATCCTTGCTAAAAACTAGCGCCATAAATATGAACAGAGGAGATTTTTTGATCATCGTGCATCCCCTGAGTAGTGCTGCATGCCATTGATGGTAGAATGGAGAAAGCTACATATCTCTATTTATAAGAAATCTAAATATGAAAAAAAAAAGTTAGAAACTGTCAGTTAAAAGTGCCAGAAAATATTCATTCATGGTTAAAAGTGCAGTACTCACAGTTTGTGAAAAGAAAAAGTGTTCTTAGCTTTGTTCAAATGGATTGTGTAATTTATTTGAAAATTGTTTTAAATATTACCCGCATTGCCCAAAAAAAGGGGTGTGTGCAATAAATTGTGGACTACACTGTAAAACAGTTAAACTACATTGTAATAGGAGTTAGCTGGTATAACTGAACAGAAGCCATTATGTTCCTTCCGAAACTACATTGTAATAGGAGTTAGCTGGTATAACTGAACAGAAGCCATTATGTTCCTTCCGTATGAAATTTAATGTTTCATTTTAAAGTACAGGAAATGGCGCGTAAAATGCAACTTGCAGTTTGATATTTTCCACAAAATGTTGTATTCGTAAATAAAAGACCGGCGGGAAAATTAAAGAACAGGATCTCCTGACTCAAAACCATGACAAGAATAACATGGGAATTTGAGGCACCTAGAAACCTCATTCCTTAAAATGAAGAGTATATTAAAAAATTTAGTGATTTTGTGGCTAAAAGAACCAGGCTGTGTCTGAGAAATTATGCTCTTATATTTTCAGTATTAACGATTTTACCCAATCTAGGTCCAAGTTTGCTTGCAACATCTGATAGAAATGAAAAATGCTCGACACATAACCATTTTGCCACTGAAATTGAAAACTGAAGAGCAATGTTGTAGAGTGAAGAGTCAAAATATCCCAATCAGTACAAGGATATTTCTTAGAAAGGAAGGTTTTTGGATTGAATATGAGGAAATGATTTACTTCCAGTTTCTAATATTGAAAAATGTAATCAACACTCTTGAGACTGGATTGTAAAGTCTAATCAGCCCAACCAAAAATAAATTAAAAAGTTTTCACATGCAATGTTGGTTTTTGTGCTTCCACTTTCACACAGATCTCACGAAGTGAAATGTCAAACAGATCATTGATCATCTAAAATTATCTCTATAAACCCTAATAAAATAAAATTTTGATTCTGCATTACAACAAAGCCATTGAAGAATTAAACTTTACATGATCCCAAAGTTGTACAAAGGAAGAATTTGAGAGATACTAATATTGTAGAAACATGGCACATATGATGAAATAGCTTAAATATTTCTCCTTGCACAAGTAATTCTCCCTATGCAAGATACAACTGAAGCTTTTTTTTTCTTGGTATTTTGAATCAACACTCCTTGTTAAACACTTCACGTGCCTTGTCTATGCTTCCACATTTTGCATATATGTCTACTAAGGCTGTTGCAATTACAACATCTGAAAAATCCACACCTACCTCATTCCAGTATACAATAGGAAACTACAAGTTACTTCAAATCTCATCCACACAACATAAACTACAAAGAAAAATAATTACAATTAGAAATCATTAAAGAGTGATATGAACAAAAAAAAAATATTTATTGAACTTTGCGCAAAATTTTTGTGAAGGTTGTGGGCTTGTTTTTTCTGATTAAAGGCACAAGAGTGCTATGTTTGATGCTACTATAATTGAGAAAAAAAATTGTGATGAAATGAAGCTAGACCCAACTTAGGACATCGGTAACCTATTGGAGTATAGTTCTTGTTTCCGTGTTTAATGCTTTTGCATATGCACATTGCAAGATCAACATTTCTTGGCGTACAATTTATCGTGGCATTAGTTTTATATGTGGTTAGGATTCAGGATTAGTAGTTTGGCTTCATCTTTATCATCATTTCTTCCTATATTTGAATAACATCTGACTCACTTCGAATGAGGATTCTTTTTAACAGTCAATTATTGCATGTAGCTCTCTTAAATAAAAGCTCATTTACCATGTCATCTCCTCTCTTTCAAATGAATAATACCATTTTTGCAAAGGAGTTGCTAAAGGCTCAAATTAAATGATGTCCATGGAAAAGACTGGTGGAGACATGGCTTATTGCCACATCTCAGTTCTGTTACAAATGAGCTTTTGCAACTAAAATAATTAGTCTTTTCTGAAATCTGTGTCATTTTAAAACATCTCGTAAAATAAGAGTGACTGTGGAAATCTAATGTGTTTTCAATCTTGTAAAATTTTTGTACCTACAATTTTGTCTCTAGTCTAGACCTGAAAGTCAGTTGATTACTTGATTACTAGCTTAGGATTGAAAGATTTGTCAACTGTGCTCTACTGTTCAAATTTGATGTGATTGCAATACCACCTTAGAAACTGTTAAATCCAATGCTTTGTCTCATTTTCAGTGGATATCAGCAGTGCCCATAGACAGATTGTCATTGTTACTGATTACATCCAAACTTTCCCATCAATAACATGGGCTTTGAGGCAGAATTTTTGTTTCTGTTTAATAAATACTCTATCTCCTTATCTCCAATTTCCTCTTTCTCCAAGGTAGTGTAAAATGGCCTCTTTGACACATTACCTATGACTTCACCCAAATTAGCCACAGACCTTGAACCTACAAAGGTACCAAAAACATCAAATTAGCTAACAACAGTGGCAATATCTAGTGCATTCTTTCACAATATAACACTTACAATTTTGAAAGATAACTTCTGTAGTACTCATCGCTAAGAAACCTTGATCCAAAATGTCACTGGAAAAATTCTCAAAAGGGCACAAGTCCAAGAGGACTTGAATATCATATACCCAAAACCCGTTATCATGGACAAGAGAAATACCAGTAGAGATACCAAAATGACATTAATAAACCAAAATAAATTAAGGTCGGGCATCTTTACAAATGATAATGCCTGTTAAAGTGACAGCTAGTATCAACTCTATTTTTGACAAGTAATGATATCTGGATTATGCTTGATATAATGGCTTAGAGTTTGCCTATAGAAACTGAAAGATAAATTAATTAGTGTATTAATCCAAAAAATCTTAGTAAGCGAGTTAGGGTTTAGAGTAAGGTGTCTAAACATAGATAACTTCAAGATATTGGCTGGGTCACATCATGGATGCCGTAATGTTAAAACCTAAATGTGCTCATTGTTAGGATTTTGCCCGTAAATTGTGTTTTAATAAGCATACTCTAAAACCCTCGTCCAAACATTATTTTCACGCTACAAAATTCGATAAGTGAAAGGTCATTACCAGCGAGGATGAGTTTGGAGGTTCGACGTTCCTTCTACGAATCGATCCAACCTGAAAAAGCATATGAGGCTATGACATTTTTTGTGCAGCGTCACATACTGCAAGTGGCATTCTCTGCAACCGCAAGTGATTGTACTATGGAAAAAATATAAAATATGCAAACGGTCAGGATTAATTCTATGGTCGTCCAGTCTAATGTAAATTGTTGATAGACAAAACTAGCTTCCTCAATCTTATATAGGGAACGCCTTTGGCGTAAATATATAATATCTAGAAATATTATAATATTATACTAAAAATGTGTATATATATATAAAGTAATTTTATTTCATAATATTAAATTAAAAAAATTCAAAAAATATATATTTTATAATATATATATATATAATAGAAAATATTAATTATAACAACTTATATTATACAAAACAATATATATAATAATACTAAAATAATTTATACACTTTGTATTAGTGGAAAATTAGAAATAATATCTAATTCTTTCTTTTTTCTTTGTATAAAGTGTTTTGTTTTGTAATATTATTTTAATGTATTTTATATTGGTTTTACCAAATGGTGAAATTTTTTTTTCAATGTTCAGTTCCATCATTCTACCACATTCCCAATTTTCGATCATTAAAATCAATTGGTTATGTTCATATAGCAAATTCCTTCAGCATAATAAAACAAAAAAATAATAATATTTCTATAAATAAAAATAATTTTATATAATTAATAATTATTATTAATATATTATTAATCATACTGATGTCTATCTTTCAAGTAAATATGTTTGAAATTATGATTACAAGTAAAGGGAAACAAATAAGGAAAAATAAAATCGTCCAATAAAATGGTATCATGTAAAATAAAATGTTATCCAAAGAAAAGTTGACATTATCTCGATCAAGCTGTTAATAGATGTTAGGCTCTTTGTTGTTGTTTTTAGAGTGTCTCTGCCGACATACGATCTTCAATAAACAGTGCTCATATATCAACAAATAAGGCCTGAAATAACAAATAAGATGCTAACTGTTTACTTTGAATGCCTCAAATTTCTTGCATATAAATTTATTGCTTACCTTTTATGTAAAATGGAAACAATATTCAACTCTTAACATAATGGTAAGCCAACTGAATTTTCCAATTTAAAACACAAATTAGTACTGACCTTCTCAAAGAATGATAAAAGAAGTGGGATCAAGAATATGATAGGCCATTTTTGCTTCCTGAGAGTGTCTGCCAACATACAATCTTCCATATGAAAACAACAAGAAGATTTCAAAATTTGGTCATTCTCCTTTAAATTTAGTTGACTAGTTCATTAAAAACAATTCCATTTTTCATTAGATAGCACCAATTTATGTGATATGGTGTTCATGTGTTATGTGATATTGATGATTGTTTACATGCTTTTCATTCCTACTACAAATTGAATATGCTATGTGGATTGAATTTTCAAATGTTTAAATGGATTAAACGAATATTGATTCACCCCCCTCTCAGTATTCAAGGTGTTCAACATTCTTTTCTTCATTTGTGGTGATAAGTTGGTAAATTTCTATAAACTCCCAAAATTTCTGCCAAAGCTTGATCATGTTGAAAAATAATCCAATGGTTCATCATCATTTGTGGTATCTATTAAATCGAGATGCTTTATTATAATATTTTCCTTAGGAGAATCTTGCCATGATAGTGCGATGTTGAGTATGTTCAAGGTTTTTTTTATGCTTTTAAAGGAAAATAATATCCAAGACCCCTCTTTTATTTCTTGTATTTTAGGCTCTATAGGACTTGAATGCCTTGCTCATTCATACACATTTGTTTCCATTATAGCCAAGTTGTTTCAAAATTTGATATAATCTTCATAAAGAGCTTCCATTTCTTCGAGAATTATGTGTTCAAGGATCAAATTCATCATAATTTCATTATATAAATATATAAAATGTAATTTTATTTCATAATATTAAATTAAAAAAATTCAAAAAATATATATTTTATAATATATATATATATAATAGAAAATATTAATTATAACAACTTATATTATACAAAACAATATATATAATAATACTAAAATAATTTATACACTTTGTATTAGTGGAAAATTAGAAATAATATCTAATTCTTTCTTTTTTCTTTGTTTTTGGTTTTTGTCCATTATTATATGAACACAAAAAATATTTTCTAGTGGAAATGTAGAAAGAATATCTTATTCTTTACTTTATTTCTTTGTATAAAGTGTTTTATTTTTTTAATATTATTTTAATTTATTTTATATCGGGTTCACCAAATGGTGAAATCTTTTTCAATAGTCAGTTCCATTATTCTACCACATTCTCAATTGTCGATCATTAAAAACAACTGGTTATGTTTATATAGAGAATGCCTTTAGCATAATAAAAGAAACAAGTAATAATTTTTATGTAAATAAAAATAAATTTATATAATTAATAATTAATTTATAATTATATTATTAATATATTATTAATCATATTGATGTCTATCTTTCAAATAAATATGTTTGAAATTATGATTACAACTAAAGGGGAAAAAATAAGGAAAAATAAAATCGTCCAATAAAATGATATCATGCAAAATCAAATGTTGTCCAAAGAAAAGTTGACATTATCTCAATCAAGCATTAATAGATGTCAAGCTCTTTGTTGAACTATTTTCAAAGTGTGTTTGTTGACATATGATCTTCCATAAACAATGCTCATATATCAACAAATAAGGCCTAAAATAACAAATAAGATGTTAATTGTTTACTTTGAATGCCTCAAATTTCTTGTATATAAATTTATTGCTTACCTTTTTATGTAAAATGGAAACAATATTCAACTCTTAACATAATGGTAAGCCAATTGAATTTTCCAATTTAAAAGACAAATTACTACTGAGTTTCTCAAAGAATGATAAAAGAAGTGGGATCAAGAATATGACAGGCCATTGTTTCTTCCTGAGGGTTTCTGCCAACACACAATCTTCCATATGAAAACAAGAAGATTTTGAAAAAAAATTCATGTTCTCTATTAAATTTGGTTGGCTAGTTTATTAAAAATAATATCATATTTCATCAAACATCGCCAATTTATGTGATATGGTGTTCATGTGTTATGTGATATTAATGATTGTTTACTTTCTTTTCATTCCTACTACAAATTGAATATGCTATGTGGATTGAATTTTCAGATGTTTAAATGGCTTAAAGGAATACTAATTCACCCCCCTCTCAGTATTCTAGGTGTTCAACATTCTTTTCTTCACCAAAATATCTCTTATTGTTTAAGGTACAAGTAAATCTTCATTTGTGGTGATAAGTTGGTAAATTTTGGTCAAAGCTTAATGATGTTGAAGATAATCCAATGGTTCATCATCGTTTGTCATATCTATTAAATCAAGATGCTTTATTGTAATAATTTTCTTAGGAGAATCTTCCATGATAGTGTTGATGTTGAGTGTTCAAGGTTTTTTTTATGCTTTTGAAGGACAATATCCAAGACCCCTTTTTATTTCTTAGATGTTAGGCTCTATAGGGACATGAATTCCTTGTTCTTTCACACCACATTTGTTTCCATTATAGCCAAGTTGTTTCAAAATTTGATTTAATCTTCCATAAAGAGCTTCCATTTCTTTCAAGGATGGCAAGTGTTCATGATCAAATTCATCATAATTTGGTATATAATTTGTGTCTTCTTCCTTATTAAAAGTTAACTTGGATGCTTGTGATGATTCTTCTTCATGTTGTGTTGATATTACTATTGTTTCTTTGACTTTTTATTTATTCTCTTGGTGTGATCTTATATTCTCCCATGAATGTAGGTGTAAAATCCAATGAACCCCAATCATCATCCAATAACTTTGTGATTGATGATAAACACTTTTCTTTCTCTTCTTCTTGTATAGGCTCAACTTTTGCAGTTGCTATCAATATTTTCAAAGGAATTTTCATGCCTTTTTAAGTTTGCAAACAAATTTTAGATTAAATATTAGCCTTAATTGTGTAGACCTTGTTTTGATATGTATACTTCATTAATCAGTAAAGTGTTGAAAGGACTCCATTCATTTCATTAATGCAAGGTCATCCTAAGAGAATATTGTATGAGAGCTCTTTAGGGATAACATGAATAGGAGTTTGTAATGCCACTTTTCCTATTTGAATAGGTAATGTTATTGCACCAAGTAGTTGATTTCCCACATTATCAAATCCACAAATAAATAAAGAATTAGGTTGAATTTCACTCTTATCCACTCCAAGCTTGTCTAAAGTTCTTACACTATGATGTAGGAGCATCACTCTAGTGATGTGTTTATGCTCATTTTGATGTTAAGAGTATTATTTTTGTTATTTTAGGTCTTAGGGAGTCCATTTGGATCATGTCAAATGGTTTAAGTTGTGTAAATAGGCCTAGAAATTCAAATTTTCCTTTTCCTACCAAAATGCAAATTTAAATTTTCTATGTGATTATTTGCTTGTGGAGGTTTGGGGTTTGTTCCTCAACTCTTTTTTTGGTTTTTTGAGTCTAATAAGGTCTTAGAAGACCATGAGTGACCTTGTAAGGTCTCTTTTCATGTTTTGTTATCATGTCTAGGTTAAAAACTGCATATTTTGCAAGTTTAAGGCATACAACATTAGGTTACATTTAGGTTTTTGAAGGAAAATCATGTAATTTCAATGGAAACTATTTTGGTAATGTTAATTCACCTTGAATGAATGGGAATACAAGATCCAATAAGCTAGAAAGGATTTTTTGGCTGAAATACCTTGTTTCTTCACCATTTTTGTTTATTTTTTTGTAATTATAGTTTGAAAATAGCCTTGCACGACCTTGTATGAAATATCTATAAGTCTAGAAGTGGATGGTTGGATATTTATTTTCTTACAGGTTCAAATTCAATTAGTTTCATTAAATTTCATGAAGTTTTTGGCAAGATATCACAAAATAACTATTGACTACCTTGTTACTAAGATAATGTTTCTAGCGAGTGAAATAAATTCATATGTTTTGTTTGCATGGTTGGAAATTGATGAAACTCTACAAAACCCTTCCTTAGGTTACTTCCCAGGTTTCCAAAAAGGTAAAACTTATTAATCTATTGTATGTGTGAGATATGTAGGTCTATGTGTGATTATTGTCCTAAAAGATTGCCAAAACCCTAGGTCTTTGAGTGTTTAGTGAAAAAGCATATTTCTTGAGTTTTTCATAGAAAGTAAGGAGTTGAGTAGAACCTATACAGTGTATTAAAGGTGTAAGAATTCTAATAGACATAAGAATGTGTGTTGTTGCAATAAAATCCCAATTAGGACATTGTTGAGGGTTTGAACCTAGAGAAGAAAGTTTCTCAAAATCTTGCAAGATAGGGTTTGAACACCTTTAGTAGAGTCAATAGGAATCTAAAATCATTATCCTTGCATCCTTTTTATCCTCTACATAATTATTGGTATCAGAGCCAGTTAAATCCAAGGAAACTAATACAAGGGTTAACAATTCAAAAGGAACAATGCCTCCAAGACTCAAAGTTGTAGAAAGGTGTTGGCAACACAAGGGCAAACAACTGAGAGGGGGTATGAATCAATTGTCATGAAAATTATACAAATTAAAATTATTCTCAAATCTCATAAATAAACATGAAATAATAAATCATCACCACATCAAAAACACACATAACACCAAGATATTTTATGTGGAAACCCTGTTAAGGGAAAAACCACAGTGGAGGTTAATCCACAAGATTATACACTGTTAAAAGTATTACAAATGGGGAACACACATGCATTCAAGCACATTGCCTAGAGATCATTGCTCAAATACAAAAGGATTAATACCCAAAAGAAGACTCACTATCTTATAGTCACATTCGGATTACATCGAGAAGATTTTGAACTAAGAAAATATCATCTTCTAATTCCTTATTATAGTTTCGGTTAAGCACATAAAAAAATTCATTTTCTCACTCTTCTTCACACTTTACTTCTTCCTTCAAAGATTAGAATGTTATTCACACCTAGCACATAAAATATAAAATATAAAATCATATATATCCACAACTAAGAATAACATCAACTACATGTTGGCCCAACAATATAAATGTAGTACAAATGGTCGGGCCCAAAACAA
>VDFB02366002.1:0-29183 GCA_007258455.2 Sequoia sempervirens
GGCAACCTTCTACATCGAGGTCTCTTTACTTTGCTGACTCGAATCTTTTAGCTTTTTATGTTTTAACATTGTTGTCTGGTGTAGGTTTTTCTTGTCTAATGCATTTGTTTTGCAAGTCTTTAGCCTAGGGGCATACTTTCATTGTTCAGAGAGTTATCTACTTCATCTACAATATCCTTTAGGCATATGATGTTATTTATGTTTAGTATATTTCCTTTAGCGTGCATATTAGCATAGATTCATATGCCCACTAAAGTGGGGGCAAAATGTATAGTCGTAAAATTGCACCCCTTGCAATTTCACATACATTCTTGTACACACTTTAGTGTCCACTTCCTTAGCACTTGAGTAGGCTCATTTTAGCCCCTACATCATCCTTTTTCCCTCTCAGGATGCTCCAACATCCCTTTTCAACAACAACCCTTATGCATTTTCTTTACATTGAACTTTGTGTTTTTCCCGTTCTTGTTGTTTTGTACCTTGACATGTCTGAATACTAGTGCACTATGTAGACATTTGTGCACCGCACTAGCATCCTAAGACATTTCAATGCTCAAACAACTATCTCCAAGCATTTTTTCCACTTGTCACCTCCTTTGGTCGGTTGTAACGACTCAAGATGCCCTGAAACAACTTAGGAAGCTTCTTTTCCCTCCTTAAATGATATCTTTTCACTTCATTTGCAACTCTCTTCTACTTCTAGCTTCTCTCTTGATTTGGCTTTAACCTTCTACACTCCAACTCTTGCTTGCACGACTCCATATAGCTTGCTATAGTAGCTTCAAGCACTTTCAAGCTCTCTTAGCTTCACTCTTGCAGCTCTAGCTCCCTTATCTCATGCTTGTGAGCATACTGGGATTCCATATCCCTATAGATTGCATCTACTGCATCTCTACTTCGTGATACGGGTTCTCCTCCTCGAGCGGGGATTGATTTTATCACTCATACTTGGTGGTGCGGGTTCTACTCTTGAGCGGGTTTTTCTTTCACCACACGCTTTATTCATTTCTCTCTCTCTCTTTCTATCTACCTGCTTGTGGAGGTGGGAACACAAAAGTGGGGGTTTGACTGAGGCAAACCCCTATACAGCCCCAACACTTTCTCCGAATATCACACATGCAGGTTTTGAAGGCATTCGTTAGCTGGAGGTTTCATCACTTGTGTGATTGTAAGAATTTCTTTTCTTTCTTCTCATTATCTTTATCATTTATACTTCACTTTATTTCAGTTTTGTTATATTCTGTTGCTTTCTCATGTTCCAAGATTTCTCAGTAATTAGAGTAGAAGTTGTTAGTTTTATGATCAGATTTAATGCATAGAAATTAATTCAAAATTAGATACAATAACACAACAAATACCTTGAGAAACCCCTCCAATTGAGGGAGGAAAACCCAGCAACAATATATCACTTATATATTTATTAACAATAGAGTCTCTTTTACAATAGAGGCCGATATGAAGGCTTGTCACATGCACTCCAATCTGATGCAACAAAATAACAGATTGAGATAATCTAATAATGATAATCTCAGCCAACAATATGTTGATCTCCTCTCAATGATAAACTTGAACTACCTTATAGAGAACTCACACTTCAATGAATGATATCGAACTTAACTTGAATGAATAACAATGAGAATGCGAATGAATATATATACAATATAGAGAGGAGGACGTGACTCTTCACAATCAAGTCGGCTTACATAGAAGAATGCAACTCTTCATTGAATCGCATCCCAAGGAGTATAAGGTTAGCCTCAATAAGAATACATCTCTTCATTTAATTTGTGCTTCTTCTATAACTAAATATAGTTATAAATTGTGCCTCTTCATTTCAACATTATTTATAGAAAGATGCATCCCTAATGTCATCCAATATTAATCATAAATATATAATTCAAATAGTCATAAGGCTACATTTGAATTATCTTCACACGCGGATCTAGAAGAAGCAACCCGATGCTGCTAGAACATCAATAGAAGTAACCACTTTTCCATTTTCTATGACATTCTCTCTTTTTGGTCCATATGAGACACCAACATGTTGCACTATCATTCGTATTCTGCTTTGTCATCTCCTAGCTGAGAGCTTGTTAGTTTGTCCAAAGAATCTTCATGACCTGCTCTTTTAGATTCTAAAACTTTCATGCTTTTCCTTGAGGTAGTTTAGGGAGGTTCACCCTGTGAGGCTCTCTTAATGAAGAGAACTCATGAGTAGAAAATCCCCCTTCTCTACAAAATAAATTGAAGATCTGGAAAGAGTCATGCATTTGGGAAAAAAAATTGAAAGGTCATGCTACTCTATGGTGGAGGGAAGTTCAATTGGATTGAAATAGAAGAGGTAAAGAAAGAATCATCAAATGGGATAGAATTGTGAGAAAGTTGAAGAATCAATTCATTCCAGTAGATTATAAACTTGAATTGTTGAAGAGATTTCAGAACTTGAGACAAAAGGAGAGATCTGTGAAGGAGTATACTAAAGAATTCTACAAGATGATAATCAGAACTAGTCATAGTGAAGCAAGCAAAGAAAAATTTGTTGGATATATCACTGGAATAAGAACAAACATTCAAGAAGAACTAATCCTAGTCAAAATGACATCTGTTGAATAAGCATACCAATTTGCATTTAAAGTAGAAGAGAACTTGAACAAGAAGTTTGAACAAAGACAAAGAAGTGCAAGAGGAAGATTTCAAAAGAATGGAAACTAGAATGAAGAAAGAAGACCATATACGGGGTAGAAAAAAGATTCAAAACCATACCAAAGTGAAGAAAATAATTCTAAACCATATCATAAAGGAAGAGAAGATCAAAATTTCTACCCTATTAACAGAAGGGGTCACAATTCTTACCACAATGATGGATACCAGAGAGATGAAGGAAGATCTAAGAGAAGACCATTTAGAGGAACCTGTTTCAAGTGTGGAGGTGAAGGACATAGAGCATTTGAGTGTCACCAAAAAGTACCGAAAGAAACCTGAGCATACCAAAAGAACAACATATCTGGAGGAAGAACATGTTGGATCCCCTAATTTGTGTGGAAAACCAGAGAAATTTGAATCATTGGTAATGAGAAGAGCTTTGATGCATGAGGAAGTAATTGAGGAACCACCATAGAGGAAAAGTCTATTTAGAACCAGATGTAAGTCTGAAGGAAAGGTATGTAAAGTTATCATTGATAGTGGTAGTACTGATAATCTAGTTTCAGAGGAGATGGTAACAAAGTTGAATTTGAAGAGACTAAAACATCCAAACCCTTATAGGATAGCATGGATTCAAGATGAACATAATATATTGGTGAATGAACAATGTTTGGTGAAATTTCATATTGGATAGTATAGGGATGATGTATTGTGTGATATTATGCCTATGGATGCATGTCATTTACTATTAGGAAGACCATGAAAATATGATAAGAAATAAATTCATGATGGAAGAAGGAATACTTACACCGTAACATCAAATGGAAAAAGAATCAAGTTGATACCTTTGGAGGAAGAGGAGAAGACTGAATTTTGTGGCACTACCAGACTATGCTTGGTAGATGGAAGGAAATTTCTTGATGGGTTGAGACATGAGAACATGTGTTTTGCATTGATTCCAAAGAAAAGAAATGGTTTAGAGATAGAGAATCCCAACAGAGAAAGTGAAGAAGTTGCAATTTTGTTGACCGAGTATAAGGACATCATTTTAGACAATGTACTAGATGGTTTACCAGAGGTCCGGAGCATCAGTCATCAGATAGATCTAATACTAGGAGTGAGTTTTCCAAACAAGGCAGCACATAGAATGACACCGAAAAAGAACATAGAGTTGAACCAGCAAATACAAGAGTTGTTGCAAAAGGATTGATCAGAGAAAGTTTGAGCCCATGTGCGGTACCTGTTGTACTTGCACCTAAGAAAGATGGAGAGTGGAGAATGTGTATGGATTCAAGAGCCATTAATATGATCATGGTCAAGTATAGATTCCCATTGTCGAGGATGGATGACATTATGGATTGTTTGAGTGGAGAAAAGTATTTTACAAAGATTAATCTCAAGAGTGGGTACCATTATATCAGTATCAAAGGAGATGAATGGAAGACTACATGTAAGACTAATGAAGGATTATATGAGTGAATAGTGAAGCCCTTCAAATTGACCAATGCACCGAGCACTTTCATGAGATTGATGAATGAGGTATTGAAGAATTTATTGGGTAAGTTTTTCATTGTTTACTTGGATGGATGATATTCTAATTTTTAGTAAAATCAGAGAAGAGCACTTGTTGTACATTAGGAAAGTATTGTAGAGGTTAAGAGAAGAGAAGTTGCTGATAATTATCAAGAAATGTAGTTTCATGAACACATAGTTGGTATCTCTTGGATTTGTTATTTCTGCTGAAGGATTGAAGATGGATTCAAAGAAAGTGAGAGAAATAATTGAGTGGCCTACATCAGTGAACATTGGTGATGTAAGATCATTCCATGGACTAGCAAGTTTCTACTAGAAGTTTATCAAAAGCTTTAGTAGAATTTGTAACCCTATGATAGAGACAATGAGAGGAGATAAGAAAGAATTTAGGTGGACATCCAAAGCACAAAAGAGTTTTGAATTATTGAAGCAAAAGGTGATAGAACAACCAACGTTAGAATTACCAGATTTTGACAAAGTATTTCAATTGGATTGTGATGCAAGTGGAAATGTAATTAGAGCAGTATTGAGTCAAGAAGGAAGGCTTGTAGCTTATTTTAGTGAAAAATTGAATGATTCCAGAAGAAGATACTTAGTTTATGATTAGGAATTCTATGCCATATTCAAGCTTTGAAGAAGTGGAGAAATTACTTGTTGCCTAAGGAGTTCATGTTGTATATAGATCATCAAGCTTTGCAATATTTGAACAGTCAAGGAAAGTTGAATCAAAGACATATGGATTGGTTGAGTTCTTGCAAATTTATACATTTGTGTTGAAGCATAGGAGTGGAAAGTCAAACAAAGTTGTGGATGCATTGAGAAGAAGAAGAAATTTGTTGACAGAGATGAGAGTGGAAGTATTTGGATTTGAAGAATTGAAGCATATGTATGAAGAAGATGCAGATTTTGGTGAAGCCTAGAAATCATGTAAAGAACCAGTAGTGACAGATCAGAGCCAATGGTTGGACTATTTTATTCAAGAAGGTATGTTGTTCAAAGGAAATCAGTTGTGTATGCCAAGGAGTTCAATGAGGGAGAATTTGATTAAGAAGAAGCACAGCGGAGGATTAGCAGGACATTTTGGAGTGGATAAGATAGTAGCTTTGGTGAGTGAACATTATTTTTGTCCAAAAATATATAAGGATGTAAGGAAGTATGTCCAAAGTTGCAAAATTTATCAAGTTACAAAAGGGAGTAGTCAAAATACTAGATTGTACAAGCCTTTGATAGTACCAGAAATACCTTGGGAAGATTTGAGCATGGATTTCACTTTTGGATTTCCAAGAACACAGAGAGGTTATGATTTTATCATGGTAGTAATGGACAGATTTTCTAAAATGGCACATTTCATTCCTTGTAAAAAGACTAATGATGTTCTGCATGTGGCTGATTTATTCTTCAAGGAGGTTGTGAGACTGCATGGATTACCTAAGAGTATTGTTTAAGACATAGACACTAAATTAATTGGATACTTTTGGAGGACCTTGAGGAAGAAGATGAAGACATATTTGACATTCAGTTCAACATATCACTCACAGATAGATGGACAAATAGAAGTGGTAAATGAAGTTTGGGTAGCCTATTAAGATGTTTGGTGGGAGACAAGGCAAGAAGTTGGGATATAGCTTTACCATAGGCAGAGTTTGCATATAATAAATCAGTTAATCAGAGTACAAGAAAGACACCATTTGAGGTTGTTACTAGAATTACATCTAGAGGAGTTATAAAATTATGAGATATTAGTATGGAAAATAAAAGGAGTGTGGAGGCAGAGGAGTTTGTAGATTTCATGGAGACATCACATAATCAGGTTCGAAAAACATTTGGAGGGAATGAATAACAAGTATAAGGAGAAGGAAAATGAACACCAAAGACATAAGGAATTTTCTTTTGGAGATGAAGTGATGGTATATTTGAGAAAGGAGAGATTTCCAGTTAGCACATACAATAAGTTGAAGATGAGGAAGTTTGGTCCGTGTAAGATCCTAAGGATATTTGATATCGAAAAATGCATATGGAGTAGAGTTACTAGAGACATTGGGTATATCACCTATTTTCAATGTTGCAGACATCTATGAATTTCATGAAGGACAATAAAGTGATAGTAGTGATGAAAGGTATTTGAAGGAGTAGTTACCACGTTAGAAACTAGAGAATATTGAGCAAATTTAGGATACTAGAACTAAAATAAACACTAGGAACAAGCAATATAAATAATATCTTGTGAAGTGGAAAGGCAGACCAGTGGAGGATTCATCATGGATTTCTCAGGCTGAGGCAAACCATGTTTTTCCTCTTAGCCCTAGAAAGTGAGGGACTCACTTTTCCTCCAACCTTAGGTTTCTAATGCAAGAGCATCCCTGGTTGTAAAGAAATCTTGTATCAACCAAAAAACAAGTTTTTTTTTTGCATTGCATTCAGTGGCAGTTTCACTAGTTCATTCCACATTTACCGTGTCTTTGTTTCTTAGCACACAGATTAGGATATATCATATACATAGATATCTACCACATATCCAAAATTCAAATCATTTGTAGTTATCTATTGAAAGTTATCGCTCTTAGAATTTCACTATGTTACTAGCTAGAGCATTTGGAGCCAACCTGGTCTTGAATTCTTATTGTGGACATATTCCAGATCATGCAGACCTAAATGGAATATCATTAAAGCATCTTGGGTTCATTGGGACCTATCTTTGAGATCTACAATCCACATCTTCTCACATGGAGTTATCTATTCATGTTTTATGGATGACCTTCATGTTTGATCATTTTGTGGGTTATTAACCCTTTTGGCTGATGCAGACCTATTTGGGAGCTTGAGAAGCATATATATAAGCATTGTAATCATTTAGGAAGGAAGTAATTAATTCATTCGGTAGTAGTAGTGAGGATAAGGTTTAGGTCATTACATTTTTTAACCCTTTGAGTTCATGTAATAAGGCCTATTTGGCTAGTTGTATGTTTGTAAGCCTTCAAGGCAAGGCTTGTGAGCCCTGGGTAGTCACCTTGTGGTCAGATTGCTCCTCGTCACTAGAAATTTCATTAACGAACACTTTCTTACTGTTTTTCACCAACCTGTGGGATCTCCTAATGCTAGTGTTCTCTAACCCCATCTCCACAGTAATCACCACAAAGGTATCCCCCTTGGAATCTTTACCAACAATATTCTTCCCTTCGTTGTTAGTGGCTGAAAATTCCACCTGGCCTTTCCCCTCTTTCACTTTTTTCTTAGCAGTAGGTTTGTTTTCCATCTTGCAAGGAGTAGCTTTGAGATCACAAAGCCCATTTGCCGCTTTCAATTGACTATTCCTCGCACTACCCTTTTTATTTTTAGTGGGAGGTTTAGGCCTGGGGAGTTCAAATTTCACCAAAGAGGTTTTTCTTTTGGGGCCCTTAGACTTAGTTGGAGAGGGATTCACATTGGACTGCATAGGAGGTTCAACTTCCTCAATACAAACAACAAAAATGGGTTTGGACAGGTAGAGAGCCAAATGGAAATGATACAACCTTAGGATGAGGCCCTAGTGGAGTGGTAGGGGTTGAGTTTCTTCAGGGTTTTGGGTAGTAGAGTCCAAAATTTTCTAAATTAGTAAGTAAGAAATAAGGAAAACTTAGAAGCATTTTGTGGGGCAAATGATTTAAAAGAGGTGGTGATAAAAATAGAGAACCTTATATCTACTGTCCAAAGTCACATACATCATTAGAGCTAGACAAACCTGGTCCCATGGCCAAGGGAGAGCTTCTCTTTCAAAACTAGATTGGGTGCAGACAAATTTTTTATTTTCTTTAAAGAAAGTACTGAGGCTTTCATTGACCTGGGCCTTGGTGTGCTTAGCATACTTCTTTCTAGTGCAAGAGAGCCCAGTCGCCTGAGCAATTACCTCCTCATTGACCTTGAAAGAGATACCTCCCATCATAACTCTTCTATCTTTCTATGAGCTCATGAATTGCGTCAACATCCTCAGATCATGACCAACCAAGCATTCCATTAAGGATGCCAACCCTCCTTTGACATAGATATGCTAGACCGAAGGATCCTTTTAGAACTCCTCACATTATCTGGCTCAGTCCTCACCTTGTCACCACCCATTTTACCGCACTTCACTCTAAGAGCTTAGGAATCCTACGAGAGAAAGAAGTTAAAATGTCTATCAAAATGATAGATCACCCAAAAAACCCTTCTTAAAATCTAGCCAGGATAAATCTAGGTAATCAATTTGATCTTCAGATTACATGCTTCAGGAGTTATTTCCAAAAAGGAAATCTCTGTAGGCCCATTATTATAAATCTTTAAACACCTGTGGCAATGTTTGAGAAAAATAATGACAATGAAAGTTCTACCTTCCAAGTTGCAATTGCACAAGTACCAAAGATAAATGGCCATAGGGCCAAATTTAGTCTTCCCTAAATCTCTACCTTTTTGTCATGATTAAGTTTTAGTGATGTCAATGGGACTAAGAGTAAAATCCATCCAATAAGAAATAGTCATATCAAATTTAAATTTGGTAATCCGTAATAATATATGGGGGATATGACAAGACCACAAATTAAATTTATGTATGGCCCAACTACACTTAGCCATTAACCCTTTCTACTTCCCATCACTCCTCATCATTAGCTCTGTAATCACAACCTTTGCTCCATAATTCAAATATTGCCACGGAATTAACACCTCATCATCTATCTTCATCCACATCACCCAAAGGAAAAATATGTGGACCACCCAAAAATCATTGGCAATCACAAATTTAGATAACATCATGGGTAACAAAGGTGTCATGTTCCTTAAGGATAATTCCTAGTAAATCCCATGGTAAGTTCCCAATATTCCTCCAACACTTGGATATGCTCCAATAGGATCCAAGATTAGTGAAGGTGTCAGCAACTTGCTTTCCCTCATGAAAGATGTGAGTAAAGATCTTCATATCTAGCTTCGACACTAAGTGATTAATGTCTAATAGGATGTCTCTGGTGTTCCATCCTAAAAATATATCACCTTTCATGGAATCAATCACTGACTTGGAATCCCCTTCTATGTACAGTTTCTTTATCACCATAGTAAAAACTAACTAGATGCCCTTAAGCAATGCGCTAGATTTCAAAATCATGGAGGTCTGAATCCCTATATCCCCTGAGTAACCAGCCACAAAGTTACCCCTACTATCCCTAATAATTCCCCTGATGCTAGCAATGCCTTGGTTCCCTTGGCCACACCATCAAAATTGAGTTTATGTCATCCACGATCTAGGGGATTCCAAACTGTGTCACACCTAGCTTGGGCCTTAAAGTTCTCAAAGGAGTTTATCTCAAGATTCCTATTCCAAGATTTAGCCATTTTGATCTCCCATTCAGTAGGGGATTTTTCTGGGGTTTTCCCCTTGTAAATCTAAACATTTTCAGAAACAAGTCTTAGCCCTATACCAAATACCTCCTTAGGGCTCATCTCAATATTCTTGGATAACTGATTATTTCTCTCTTTCCACAAGCACCAACAGATGATGGGTGGGACTTGGTTCCAAATCTCCCTTGGGATAGGATGTTGAAAAGGCTCAAACCAACCCGAAATGAAGGATTGGATGTCCCTACGCATAGTCCAGTGGGTTCCCAACTTCTCAAAAGCTAGCTCCTAGACATCAATAGCAAATAGGCAATGTAGTAATAAATGATCAATAGACTCGTCATTGCATTTACACAACAAACAACTATTGGGGATCTGAAACTCCCTTTTCCTCAGGTTATCCTGAGTTAAGATCCTATTATGATAGGTCACCCACTAGAATAAATTGATTTTTAGAATCATGTGCCTATTCCAAACCTATCTCCAAGGTTTGTTAACATCACCTTGAACCGACAACAGATTGTAAGCCATTTTACCAAAAGATTACCTTGCCTATATTTGATCCAGTAGAATTTATCCTCAAAGTTGGTAGAGGTAATTTGGTGAGGTAGAGCAATGCTTGTAGAGACTTATCCATAATAAGCAACTATGGGGACAAGAGGCAGCAAAGAAGTAAATCTTTCCACCGCCTAGCACCTGACAAACCAAGAAGGTAGTCACTTATGTACTCACCAAAGAAGAGTTGAGCATGTGTCATTAGGTTCCTAAGATCAGAGTGCAAAAGGGGGGAGTCAAGCAACCAAGGGTCCTCCCAAAATTTGATATTATTACCATTCCCAAGCTTCCATTTCATCTGGGACATGAGCAGCCCCATGCATTCTACAAATGTTCTTCCATGCCAGAGAACTAGAAGGGTGATCATCAAAGAGGCATTTAATCATGGGTCTATTTCCAAGATACTTAGCATTCATGATCTTACACCAATATTTTTTATTACTTAATTGGTCCCGACCAACCTTAGAAAGTAAGGCTTTATTGGTACATTGGACATTCTTGATCCCAAGCCCACCACAATATTTAGGCATACAAACTTTGTCCCATCTAACCAGAGAAAACTTCTTTTTCTTCTCAGTCCTTGACCATAAGAAGTTCCTTTGATTTTTTTCAAACTTCTTAGCAATATATTTGGGGATCTTAAAGATAGAAAGGAAGTAGATAGGGATCCCTTGAAGAGAAGCAATTAGAAGTTTAATTTTACCAACATGGCTGAGAATGGAGCCTTTCCACCCTACCAGTTTCCTTTGGGTTCTTTCGAGAACAATGTTCCAAAAGGTAGAAGTGACTTCCTTGATAGTAAGGGGAAGCCCAAGATACACTAAAGGGAGAGAACCACTCACACAACCCAGGACAATAGTCACCTGAGGTTGGAGAGCAGGAGTGTTGTTGAAGAAGTAGATCATGCTTTTGTTATAATTTGTACACTAGCCAAAGCAAGCATCATAATTAATAAGGAAACTTTTCCATTTCTATCTTCAATCACTGAAGTCTTCCTGAAGAGTATTGTATCATCAACTAATTTTTGGATAACAATGGGTTCTAGTGAAGTGGTAGGTTTAACTCCCTTTATAGATCCCTCTGACAACAATTTGGATATGTTCCTGCTCAAAACATTCGTGACCATGATAAATAAATAGGGAGAGAGAGGGTCACCTTGTTTGATACCCCTCCCAGCATTGCAAAATTCAAAGGGGGTCCCATTCACCAAAGAAAATTATCTAACAATGGTAATGCATTCCATTAAGAGGTTAATCACCTTTCCTTCAAAACCAAACTTAGATAAAACTTTTGGAATAAAGTCCCATAATACCTTGTCATATGCTTTTGAAATATCCAGTTTGAAGGCCATATTGGCATTGTTACATCTATCCATGGAGTGTAAAATTTCATGGGTGGTTATGGTGGAATTCAATATATGACAACTCAGAACAAAAAAATGATTATCATTTTTCAAGCAAGGTTTTCAGGTGATTCACCAGGATTTTAGAGAAAATATTGTAAATGGTATTGCAAAGGCTAATGGGCTTAAAGCCAGTTATAGAATGGGGTTCAACAACCTTGGGAACAAGGGCAATAAAGGTGTGATTCAACTGTTTGAGGATCTTACGAGATTTGAAGAAATCCCTAGTTTCCAGGACAAGGTCCCCCTTAACAATGTCCCAAAATATCTAGAACAAAGCTAGGGGGAACCCATCTAGGTCAGATGCCTTGTAGGCAACCATACTAAAAATAGCCATACAAACTTCCTTAGGAGTGAAAACACAAAGGATGTTGTCATTATCATCCCGGGTTAGGGTGGAAGGAAGAGGGTCCAACAACAAGTTGTCCATAGCCAAATTGGGGTCTCGTCGTGAGCCAAATAAGCCTTTTGAAAGTAACCCGATGCCACAAGCCCTATCTAGGAGGGTGTGTTGACCATAACCCCCTTCTCATTTTGAAGCTTATAAATTTGGTTCCTTTTCTTGTGTTTAAGGGAAGAAACATGGGAAAAAGAGGTGTTTCTGTCTCCCTCATGCAACCATTGAACTCTAGATTTTTGTTACTTTAGTGTCTACTAGATATTTTTGTTAGGATTTATCCTTGTTAATCTTTAAGGCTAGTGATGAAACTTGGGAGCATTCTACCCTATTGGAGTTTCAAACACAAAGGAAATGAATGGTAACCTCTTAGACTGGTTCAATTACATTATGAGTCTAGAATTGATTTTTCAATATAGTATTCAAACCTTGGTACTTTGTTTAACTCTATTAATTAACCACATATTACTAAAATGATTCGTAATTAATAATTATCCTTATCCCTTTACTAACAACAATTACAAACTTGCTCTAAACATAATCAATGTTTGAGTCATACTAGAGATATTTGGGCAACATCATATCCTTCAAATCATTGTAAACTCAATAATGCCATTCTTAAACCTTTTATTTCATTTATCTTAAAATTGATCCCAATACTCTTATATTAACAAGGAATGTCCATCTAAAATTCCTAACCTACCATGGATAGTCAACAAAAATAAAATATAAATATCATAAGTTAAACTTCAAAACATCCTTCTTACATAGAAGATGACTATCTGTAAAACCTCCAAGTAGCAAGAAAATTTTATTGATTTCCATATATGCATGATACCCATACCATTATAGGATGACAAACCTCATATATAATAAAACCTAGATGTTGTATGTAACTTGTACCATGAAGGTTCAATTAAAGATTCACTCAAATATACTTCTTGTAATTGCAAATACTATCATGCTAGGACAACAACCATATCATAACATGTTCTTTGATATGATTACCAAATACTATATGGGAATTCATATTTAAAACTCAACCACTAATCTTCTAATTGGGCATATTAAATAAAAATTCATATTTCATATCATTATCTTATTATTATTGTTAATAAGTATCGTGTAGGAACCTTTGTCATAGTCTTTAATTTTTTTAATCAAGATAAATGCGTCGTCTAAGATACTAGTGCATTATCCAATTACAAGGAGGAATTCTTATCTTTTATAATAAATATTGAACACATGATAGTATTTTCTAAGGCCATTGCAGATTTTCATAGTCAATTTTAGAACACTAACATAATTGAAAGAAATGCCCAAGAAAAAGTGGTTGTCAAACCTAATCTATGTCAAAATAAAGGATTTTCTTTTTTATCTTAATTCAATAATAAGATTTGAGGACAACCCTCATCTCTAAATTACGAAATTTATTATAATCATCTTCATACCTTAAACAATGAGCTTAAGTTAAAGCTAGTGCATATCAATAATCTTCTTTAGCAATTTTAGAGTATTTAAAGAAATATCAATAGTACTATATTAATAACCATCTTCATGGTACGTAATGACATTAGCCTTCAATTGGAAACTTATTTTCAAGTATTAGTAGGCAACATAATCATATTCTTTGTCAATTCCACTAAGTGTAACCTCAAATGTAATACCTAAAATTCAAGATGGGTTTAATTAAAAAGGAAAATAGCCTATAAGAAAGTTTGTAGTGTTTTTCCCATAGACACTAGATAGGTTTAATCTCAAAAATATTTTGACTCTAAGCAAACCATTCTTATGAAAAATAAATTATATAATTAATAAAAATAAAAAAACTTATTACCTATTTTGTTGTTCACTATGCTCCATGAAATCCATATTCTCGATTCATCTTTCACATCTACCAAGGTAGTTGCAACTCTAATATCTAACAAAATTTCCATCCTTTATGCTTTAGTAGGCATATATTTCTTCTCCTAAGTCTCCTATTTTATCTTACACACAAAGGACATGGGCTATGTTTGGGGAATTTTCCTACCAATTTCATTTTCTTGAGATATTATAAAGCCTTTTTCAATAAATCGATTTTGAGATCATGTGTATATCCTTCATCAAACCCTTTTCCTTCGAACCCTTCATGTTTTATTCCTATGTAAAATTCATTTGCATTTTCCTTTTGTGTTAATATCATTCTTAGATTTTCCATACATGTCATCCCCCCCTTAAATCACCTCTATCTATCACACGATGTTCCCAATGGTGCCCCTAATCTATCTCACCCAACTTTTAGATGCCCTCCTACTCTATTCTCCTCCTATTAATCTTTGTTTCTCACACCCTCATGGTAGCACCTAACTTAGACTACTTGAAATCATGCCTTTATGGTGGGTCACAATTCATTCATCCTTCATGCACCATTATTTCCATGCTTTCTTATAAAAAATCTTTTAAAGCCTTTTCAACTAATTCAGTTCATTCATATCGTATAATATGTGCATTCCATGAAATTAAATTTTCCCTCTCAATTCTCTTTTCCTCATACTTATATTGAAAGTTTCAAATAAATATATTACTTTTTTCTTGTACTTAGGTTGGACAAACATACACCTTCATTTTATTTTTTCCTGAAAATTTAGTACTGCTACATTGAAATTTCACCAAATAGATTTACTTTTTTGCAAAAAAGGATTAGTATCTTAGAAACTGCATTCAATTTGCTACAAATTTTGTTCTTACATATTTTCAAATTATGTTAATAACTTATTCATATTTTTATGTCAAGTTGACTAAGTCTATTTTTTTGAATTTTCATTGCCACTTAAGGGCCTAGTTTGGACCCCCATGATCTTGCACTGACCTATAACCATTTGATATTATTTAACTTCATGGGATATGATAACAACATGGTAGTTTTTTGTAACTTTATTTCTATAAAATCAAGCTCATAAATAGTTGTTGACATTGGCTATCATTACCTTTGTCTTGCTTGCTAAAGTTGAGTATCTCTTGTAAGTTTGATATGTACACAGATGAAGCATGGATTAAAATGTGTCGTTAAATAGAGTGGAATTGTCCAGAGCTTGATATTTTAAAAGCCTTGCATAGAGATTCTACAAGTTTAATGTAATCTTTATTTTATGAGATAATACATTAAGTGTATGAATGCTTTTGGAGGGTTTTCTAATAGAAGAAAGTCCATTGATTTTAAATTCAAATTTTTAGAGGTCGAATTTGTGTGATTTTAAATTTAAATTTTTAGAGGTTGAATTTGTGTGGTCACAAATGACAAATTACCTTTACAAAAACCATAGTAGGTAGTATTTGTTATCATATTCAATCATACACAAAATGGAAAACACAAA
Organism: Sequoia sempervirens; assembly: GCA_007258455.2. Taxonomy (NCBI): domain Eukaryota; kingdom Viridiplantae; phylum Streptophyta; class Pinopsida; order Cupressales; family Cupressaceae; genus Sequoia; species Sequoia sempervirens. The sequence continues at coordinate 15,227 of VDFB02366002.1, forward strand.
GAAATTAGTTTCATGCTACTTTAGTGTCTACTAGATTTTTTGTTAGGATTTATCCTTGTTAATCTCTAAGGATAGTAATGAAACTTGGGAGCATTCTATCTTATTGGAGTTTCTAATACAAAGGAAATGAATTGCCACCTCTTAGGCTAGTTTAATTACATAGTGAGTCTAGAATTGATTTTTCAATATAGTATCCAAACCTTGGTACTTTGTTTCACTCTATTAATTAACCACATACTACTAAAATTATTCAAAATTAATAATTTTCATTATCCCTTTACTAGAAATAATTACAAACTTCCTCTAGACATAATCAACATTTGAGTCATACTAGAGATATTTGGGCAACATCATATCCTTCAAAACATCATACACTCAATAATAATAATAAATGTCATTCTTAAACCTTTTATTTCATTTGTCTTAAAATGTGATCCCAATACTCTTATATTAACAAGGTATACCCCTCTAAAATTCTTAACCTACCATGGATAGTCAACAAAAACTAAATATAAATATCCTAAGTTAAACTTCAAAACATCCTTCTTACATAGAAGATGACTATGTGTAAAACCTCCAAGTAGCAAGGAAATTTTATTAATTTTCATAGATGCATGAATACCCCATTATAGGATAACAAACATTATATATATAATAGTACCTAGATGTTGGCTGTAACTTATACCATGAAGGTTCAATTTAAGATTCACTAAAATATACTTCTTGTAATTACAAAATACTATCATATTAGGACAACAACCATATCATAACATGTTCTTTGATATGATTACCAAATATTATATGGGAATTCATATTTAAAACTCAACCACTAATCTTCTACTTGGACATATTAAATAAAAATTCATACTTTATGTCATTATCTTATAATTATTGTTAATAAGTATGCTAAGAACCTTTACCATAGTCTTTAAAGTTGTTTCTTCAAGATAAATGCATCACCTAAGATACAGTGCATTATCCAATTATAAGGAGGCATTCTTATCTTTCATAATAAATACTGAACACACGATAGTATTTTGTAGGCCATTGTAGATTTTCAGAGTCAATTTTAGAACACTAACATAATTGAAAGGAATGCTCAAGAAAAAGTGGTTGTCAAACCTAATCTATGTCTAGATAAAAGATTTTCTTTTAAATCTTAATTCAACTATAATATTTGAGAACAACCCTCATCTCTGATTTACAAAATTTCTTATAATCATCTCCATACCTTAAACAATGCACTTAAGTTAAAGCTAGTGCATATCAATAATCTTCTTTAGCAATTTTAGAGTAGTTAAAGAAATATCAATAGTACTATATTCATAATCATCTTAATGGTATGCAATGGCATTAGCCTTCAATTGGAAAATTATTTTCATGTCTTAGTAGGCAACATAATCATATTCTTTGTCGATTCCACTAAGTGTAACCTTATTGAATACCTAAAATTCTAGATGAGTTTAATAAAAAAGGAAAGGTAGCCTATAAGAAAGTTTTAAGTGTTTTTCCCATAGACATTGGGATAGGTTTAATCTCGAGAATATTTTGACTCTAAGCAAACTATCCTTATGCAAAACAAAATATATAATTAATAAAATAAAACTAAGTACCTGTTTCATTGTTCACTATGCTCCATGACTAATTATTTACCCGACGATCAAATTAGTCATTTACTTAGTCAATTATAGCTGTATTGCAAAAAAAATAGTAGAATTTAGTCATTTTTAGTTATCGTGACTAAAAATTATTTGTGAAATTCTACTAGTGTATTTACTCATACACAAAATGGAAAACCACAAAGAAATTAGTTTCATGCTACTTTAGTGTCTACTAGATATTTTTTATAGGATTTATCCTTGTTAATCTCTAAGGCTAGTGATGAAACTTGGGAGCATTCTATCCTATTGGAGTTTGGAATACAAAGGAAATGAACTGTAACCTCTTAGATTGGTTTAATTACATAGTGAGTTTAGAATTAATTTTTCAATATAGTATTCAAACCTTGGTACTTTGTTTCACTCTATTAATTAACCGCATATTACTAAAATTATTCAAAATTAATAAGTATCCTTATCCCTTTACTAGTAGTAATTACAAACTTGCTCTAAACATAATCAACGTTTGAGTGATACTATAGATATTTGGGCAACACCATATCCTTCAAATCATCATACACTCAATAATGTCATTCTTAAACCCTTTATTTCATTTGTCTTAAAATGCAATCCCAATACTCTTATATTAACAAGGTATACCCTTCTAAAATTCGTAACCTACCATGGATAGTCAACAAAAAAAAAATATAAATATCATAAGTTAAACTTCAAAACATCCTTCTTACATATTTAAAACTCAACCACTAATCTTCTACTTGGACATATTAAATAAAAATTCATACTTTATGACATTATCTTATAATTATTGTTGATAAGTATTGTAAGAACCTTTGTCATAGTCTTTAAATTTTTTATTCAAGATATATGCATCACCTAAGATATAGCACATTATCCAATTATAAGGAGGCATTATTATCTTTTATAATAAATACTAAACACACATAGTATTTTCTAAGGCCATTGTAGATTTTCATAGTCAATTTTAGAAGACTAACATAATTGAAAGAAATGCTCAAGAAAAAGTTGTTGTCAAACCTAATCTATGTCAAAATAAAGGATTTTCTTTTTAATCTTAATTCAACTATAATATTTGAGGACAACCCTCATCTCTAAATTATGAAATTTCTTATAATAATCTCCATACCTTAAACAATGCACTTAAGTTAAAACTCGTGCATATAAATAATCTTCTTTAGCAATTTTAGAGTAGTTAAAGAAATATCAATAGTACTATATTCATAATCATCTTCATGGTACGTAATGACATTAGCCTTTAATTGGAAACTTATTCTCATGTCTTAGTAGGAAAAATAATCATTTTCTTCGTCGATTCCACTAAGTGTAACCTTATGTAATACCTAAAATTCTAGATGAGTTGAATAAAAAGGGAAAGGTAGCCTATAAGAAAGTTTGTAGTGTTTTTCCCATAGACATTGGGATAGGTTTAATCTCAAAAATATTTTGACTCTAAGCAAACCGTCCTTATGCAAAACAAAATATATAATTAATAAAAAACTAAGTACCTATTTCATTTTTCACTATGCTCCATGAAATCCATATTCCCGATTCATCTTTCACATCTAGCAAGGTAGTTTCAACTCTAATATCTAACAAAATTTCCCTCCTTTATGCTTTAGTAGACGTTTATTTCTTCTCCTAAATCTCCCATTTTATCTTAGGCACAAAGGATGTGGGCTATGTCTGGGGAATTTTCCTACCAATTTCATTTGATAGAGATATTTTAAAGCCTTTTTCAACAAATCGATTATGAGAAGATCATGCATATATCCTTCATCAAACCCTTTTCCTTCCAACCCTTCACATCTTAGTCCTATGTCAAGTTCCTTCGAATTTTCCTTTTGTATTAATGTCATTCTTAGATTTTCTCTACATGTCATCCCCCCCTTAAATCACCTCTATCTATCACACGATGTTTCCAACGATGCCCCAAATCTATCTCACCCAACTTTTAGATACCCTCCTACTTTATTCTTCTCCTATTAATCTTTGTTGCTCACACCCTCATGGTAGCACCTAACTTAGATACCTAAAATCACACCTTTAAGGTGGGTCACAAGTCATTCATCCTTCATGCACCGTTATTTCCATGTTTTCTTATAAAAAAATTTTTAAAGCCTTTTCAACTAATTCATTTCATTCATATCCTACAAAATGTGCATTCCATGAGATCACATTTTCCCTCTCCATTCTCTTTTCCTCACACCAATATCTTCCTTTCCTATCCCATGTACTTTTTCTTCCCTCTTTCACACTTTTTCCTAGAGGCAAAGGGGTCGCAAGGGTTTATAGACACCTTGCACCATTTTCTTTTTTTCATGTGACTTGAAATTTTGGATGATCAAGGAACTAGAATGCCATATCACTTTAATGGCATTGTTGGAACTATCTATACACAACACCATCATGCCCATATGTGTGATTGAATGCATTGATGGATGGTAATTTTGTGTTCCTTTTTGTTCATTTTTTTCATGGTGTCCATGCTTCTCATTTAATTTGTCGTTAGCAACTTTTATTGTTTAATAGCATTGTCTTAATTTTACTAGTATGACACCCATACTCATGCTATTACCCCCACTATAACCATTTGATATTCAGTGTTATTAAATTTCCACAATCCATAATAATCTGAGAAGCATATTTCTGGATTAGATTGTGTAAGCTTTTTTAGATCAACGTTTCGGATCACACTCCGTGATCCATCATCAGGATAGAGAGCTCAAGGAGATGAAAGTAGTTTGTTGCAGACCTAACAGGTATAAAAAGAGGCAGAAAGATGAAGGAGGGAAAGATGGCCCAGGGCCCAAGAGATGGGAGGAAAGAAATTACCAAAAAATAAAAAATTGTATATTAATGTATTAATCTATTTAAATGTATCAATCAATTTAGTAATTTAAATCTATTGATATGTTTTAATCTATTAATTTATTAATCTATTTGGATGATTAAATGTATTAATCAATTTTGATAGTTTTGAATACAATCTATATAAAATTAGATAATTTAAAAAATTAACATGTTAATATTTATCAAGATTTCTAATATTCGAATTATTAAAAAATGGAATCTTTCAATAGATTAATATGTTTAAATGATTTAGAAGTAAATTGTTATGAAGATGGAAGGTCAATTAGATTTATTATATTCCTATTTTAATAATTCAATTAACATTATTTAGTCAGATGATTATATTTTTCCTCAGATGATTAACATAATTTAGTCAGATGAAAAATCTAATAGGAATATAATAAATCTAATTGATCAGAGGAATCTAATTTAAATCTATTGATATGTTTTAATCTATTAATTTATTAATCTATTTGGATGATTAAATGTATTAATCAATTTTGATAGTTTTGAATACAATCTATATAAAATTAGATAATTTAAAAAATTAACATGTTAATATTTATCAAGATTTCTAATATTCCTATATAAATAATTGTGTAGAAATTGTTTAGATAGATGATTATATTTAAATATGTCGATATGTTTGAATTATTAAAAAATGGAATCTTTCAATAGATTAATATGTTTAAATGATTTAGAAGTAAATTGTTATGAAGATGGAAGGTCAATTAGATTTATTATATTCCTATTTTAATAATTCAATTAACATTATTTAGTCAGATGATTATATTTTTCCTCAGATGATTAACATTATTTAGTCAGATGAAAAATATAATCATCTGACTAAATAATGTTAATTGAATTATTAAAATAGGAATATAATAAATCTAATTGACCTTCCATCTTCATAACAATTTACTTCTAAATCATTTAAACATATTAATCTATTGAAATATATCAATTTTTTTAATAATTCAAACATATCAACATATTTAAATATAATCATCTATCTAAACAATTTCTATAGAATTATTTATATAGGAATATTAGAAATCTTGATAAAATATTAACATGTTAACTTTTTTAAATTATCTAATTTTATAATCTAATTTATCTTTATAGATTAATATATTCAAAACTATCTAAATTGATTAATACATTTAATCATCCAAATAGATTAATAAATTGATAGATTAAAACATATCAATAGATTTAAATTACTAAATTGATTGATACATTTAAATAGATTAATACATTAATATACAATTTTTTATTTTTTGGTAATTTCTTTCCTCCCATCTCTTGGGCCCTGGGCCATCTTTCCCTCCTTCATCTTTCTGCCTCTTTTTATACCTGTTGGGTCTGCAACAAACTACTTTCATCTCCTTGAGCTCTCTATCCTGATGATGGATCACAGAGTGTGATCCGAAACGTTGATCTAAAAAAGCTTACACAATCTAATCCAGAAATATGCTTCTCACATTTGATATTCTTTGACTTCACGAGATATGATAACCCAAAACCTTATAAAGGATGTAAATGAATAAGAATGTAGGGAAAAAGAAATAAAATAAAAAACAGGGGATAGTACATGCCGATGCATCCAAGTTTTGTGCGAACTAAGCATCTGAAAATATCAGGGTTTTAGCACTACTTGATTCTTGAGTTGAAGGAAAAAAAATTATAGGCTTTTAAAGGGAATTATTGGTTACGAGTTAAAGTTTGTTTTTAGGCATGGGGTGAGGAATGTCCTAAAAGTTATTTTTCCTAGCATGAGACAACTTAAAATTCCAAAAATTTAAATTCATTGAAACCATGGCAAACGACTTACCTAAAAATTATACACAAATTGTGTCGTGTTGTGACGGATGATAAAACACAGGCAAATCTTGTAATAAAAGTATGAAACCCTTGTTGAAACCTTATTTTCAGGCCATAGCTTGCCAAATTGGAGAAGTGAAATGTGAATACCAGGGATGAAGTGTTTGGAGGAGCATAAATCAACATCAATGGGGAAAGCAACAAAAAGGCACGTAAACGGCCGAGAAAATGGCCAAAAATGATGAACGACTAAGATTCGTGTTCTAAGTTTTAACCCTTCATTATGACTTATGGATCATTTGAGGGTAAACATATTATGTGCAAGTCTAGGACCTTGAATTTCAACTAAGAATCTTTAAATCCAAATATTCAATGTGGGTTGATCTACCTTTCCTCAACCTCACATTTAATGCATTTCAACATGATATAGCATAGTAGGGTGGGTAGGGTAATATGGTGTAAACAAAAATCTGATAAATGGGAAAATATTAGATCAACCAAAAGTCTACATAGAGATCGATTTGAGTCAACCACTCCTAGAATTCATTAAACTTGTGGATCTAGGTTTTTTATTTAATAAGTGAATCAACTACCTTAACAAGTTAAGTGCTTGTTTTTATTGCCAAAGGAAGGGTCATCCCATTTGAGACTGTCCTATTTGCAAGTAGCATCCTTTATCCTCCTCCTCTAATGGTCATCACCCTATCAATTCAATTACCACTGATGACTCATAAAAAGCTTCATAATCTTCTTTTTTTCATGTGACGTGAAATTTTGGATGATTAAGGAACTAGAATGCCATATCACTTTAATGGCATTGTTGGAACTATCTAGACACAACACCATCATGCCCATATGTGTGATTGAATGCATTGATGGATGGTAATTTTGTGTTCCTTTTTGTTCATTTTTTTTCATGGTGTCCATGCTTCTCATTTAATTTGTCATTAGCAACTTTTATTGTGTAATAACATTGTCTTAATTTTACTAGTATGACACCCATACTCATGCCAATACCCCCGCTATAGCCATTTGATATTCTTTGACTTCACGGGATATGATAACAACATGGTAGTTTTTTATAACTTTATTTCTACAAAATCAAGCACATAAGTAGTTGTTGACATTGGCTATCATTACCTTTGTCTTGCTTTCTAAAGTTGATTATCTCTCGTAAGTTTGATATGTACAGAGATGAAACATGGATTAAAATGCGTCGCTATATAGAGTAATCTACAAGTTTATAGTAATCTTTATTTTATGAGATGAAACATGGATTAAAATGCGGAGCTTGATATTTCAAAAGCCTTGCATAGAGATTCTACAAGTTTACAGTAATCTTTATTTTATGAGATAATACATTGAGTGTATGAATGTTTTTGGAGGAAAGGTTTTCTAATAGATGAAAGTCCATTGATTTTAAATTTAAATTTTTAGAGGTCGAATTTGTGTGATACAAGATTAATCTCACATTGTTGGATTTCTTGAAATAAGAGAATAGCCATGTTAATGTGGAACATGAATATTTGAACATAGTAGACAATAATAGACATAACAAATACCATACGTTTAAAAATATAAATAGATACAAATAAGACATGATGAAATATATAAAATAATATATAAATAAAAAAAGATAATAAATAAATAAAATGAATCTGATTTTTCAAAAATATAACATTTGTTGATATATAATTATACTCCCCTAAAATAATCCAAAACTAAATAAAGTATACAAAAACTGCAACGGTGAAATCCCCTTGTTAAATTTAAAAATTCAAATTAGAATGTAATGAAAGCATCACAACCTGTATTCAGGAAAAAAGCAGAGGAAAGCAACCGTAGGAAGTCATAACGGTAGGATACAATTCTCTTCAAATACATTATCGTAGGAGGACTAAGCCAATGTTCTCAATTTCTACAAATTACTCTGCATATCCTTTCTTTGCCATTTGCTGGTGATAACACCCAAGAGCTTCATTTGCAGTAGCTTTTTGCAGAGTTAAGATGGGTGTTGATGAAGGCCCTGATACTGTTGAGTGTGGGTGGCAATCATCATATTGTGCAGATCCCTGTGCATAAAGATTGATTTTCCTTCTTCTCCAAAGAACCCACTCGAAGACATTGCATCTAAGTCTCAATATTTTTACAGATAGTTCAGGTAACCCTGATTTTCTAGATCGCATTTTTATTGTAGGCAAGATTCTTTTGCAGCTTTTAACCCAATACGTAATTACGAGACACGAGTTGTTTAGTAATGGTTATCCTCTCGAAGACATTGCAGATAGCAGGGGCAGGAAATTCGTGCAAGTAAGCGTGAGACGATTAAGCTTCTACAAAGAACCCAAGACAATAATGCAGAAAGTGGTTAGGAATTAAGCTTCTACAAAGAACCCTATCTTTATATTTCAGCATTTTATTTCAAATTGTGTTTTGCATGTGTCCCTCCTCTTTAAGAATGCACCAGAATTCCCCTCGTTCAAGGCTTGCTTCTTTTGGGCTGTGACTTATGTGATATTTTTTCATTCCAATTTCATTGTTTGACAATTTCTTCATTTCTGAATCATTTTCCTTCAAATTGTTTTGTATCTTTCCGGATATTTTTTCATTTCATTGTATTTTATTGCAGGCATGATGATCATGGGAGAGTATATGAATAAGTCACCCTTAAATATTATTGATTACTGTGTGTAGGCCAACGGGGTGTCCCCAACCTAAGGTAAAATGGAAAAAAGAAAAGATCTCCTTGCGCTTCGAAAGAGAGTCAAGAGAGTGACGTTGAATTCAAGTCGATGATCCGAGGATGAATGTCTGAAATTGGGTCTAAATCTGTTGAATGCACTTTGTGTTGGCTTATGTCTTCCATAAGAAATCACGACGATCAACGATTAACTTGTGGCGTTATATCTTCTTCTTGTGATGGAGATGATTGATTAGTACGATAGGAGCAATATAATGAAGAACAATTCTCAGCTCTCCTCTACTTCCACTATGTCTTGATCTCCATGATGTTGAGGTAAGCTTATCTTCTTTTCCCTTTATTATAATTGTCCATGCACTGTGAGATTGCATGTTTCATGTGCTTGGAGCTTCTTCTAGAATCATATGTAGGGTTTCAATTTTATTTGGTTTGTAAATTTCATGATTTCAATTTTAAAATTTAAAGAATTCACAAAACAATTAATTACAATTTTTCCATGAATCTCACAAAATAAGGGGGAATTACAGAGGAAATGAGGGAAAACTATAGAGGAAATGAGGAAAAATTGCACAAGAAAATAGGGTAATTTGCAAAGGAAATCAGGAGGGAAAATTTCAGAACCTACTAGTTTTAAACACCTTTGCTCGAACGTCCCCTGTTGTTGTTCGTTTAAACCAACACTCTTTGAGCTCTCACGGGTTGTAGAACCTTGCTCCGGTGGTGAATGGTGCTACATAGATAAACTTAAGGATGTCAACATGAACCTAAAAGCAAAGATGTCAATTCATATAACTTTAAAAAAACCTTTGAGTGAAGGTTACCTTTTCTTGAAGGTATTAATTTATTGTTTTTTTAAATAGTGAAGACCTTCGAATGAAGATGGCCTTCGATCAAAGGTCTCTGCATAAATCTTTGAGTGAAGGACATTCATTTGAAGAAATATCTTCAAACAAAGGTAGTTCAAAAAATTCCCACTCCCTTTCAAAGTAGTTGAGAGGACCACCAAATCCAAGTGATACAGAAAGGACATCCACACCATCATAGATGGCATCATCAAATGCTGCAAGAATATCTGCTTCTGTGCATCCATCTGTCCAACAAACTTTGTACATTGCAACCCTTGCACCAGGGACCCCACCTCGTGCATTTCCTTGAGCAATGCCATAAGACTAGCATTGTTTATAATCATAGTTTACATACTCTCCGATTACTATCCAAGTAGCCGAGTAATCTCCAAAAAAGTTGCATGCCGAGTAATTTCTGCTTTTACTCGCGGGCAGTATGCAGATGGATTTTCTCCCGTCAAATTATCAGGTAATCGCCATTAGCTCGCAAAAAACCCACAAACTTGGCATGTTTGTGTGTGTGTATAAATATGTCTGTGTGTGTATATGCATGCAAACTTGGCATCTTGTGTATGTTTATAGATATGTATGTGTGCATAGTGCAGTCCTGAGTATACGCATATATAAATATCCACACACATTTGCCGAGTATTTTCCGAGTATTTGTCAAGTATTTGCCAAGTTTTTCCCGAATCAAAATTTTTGGACTTGCCGAGTACTCTCTGATTCCGAGTATGTAAACTATGGTTTATATGATTTCCTGCAGCAGTAGAGTATGTGTTCCATGGCCTTGACCATCTCTTGGAGATAGAAACTCCCCTGATGGTGGTGGCTCATTTGTAAAGCTACGATAATACTTTTCCCCAACAAGAGATAGAAACTCCCCTGATGGTGGTGGCTCATTTGTAAAGCTACGATAATACTTTTCCCCAACAAGTTTCCTGCCAATTTAGCCTTACTTTCAGCTACCTAATGCAGGGAAATTTACTTGGAACTTTAGAAATTTAATATATCTTAGTTAGTTGTCTATTCATTTAAGGCCATATTTATTAATTAGAACGCTTGGTCTGTATTCTTTAGCAATGCATCATTATCTAAGTTCATTCTACTTGAAAAGAAGATTATTATAGGTAATTTTTAACAAAAACTAGAGCAAGAATGAGACTGACTTGTTGCAGGTGGGAAAGTCTGATGTTGTGTGGCATCCACCCCTCCATTTGGATGGCACTGGACCAAATCCTGCCTCATTGAAACTTTCTGATTCTGGCCATATTCCTAAAACACCACATAATCTAAAAATTAATATCTTAAACACTAGGACATTAATCGTTTTGATTCAAAATAAAATAAAAATGTTTTTGGATTTTGACTTCATGAATTTTTTTCATCAATATTTGACATCATGTTTTATAATCCATCATTAAGATGAAGAAAGTAGACTGCATGGGAAGAAAAAATTGAGTATGATTCGAAACATTGATGTAAAAAAATCACTCAATCAAATCCACAAACATTTCAAACTGATATATAACAGAACAGAAAATTAAACAGTCAAATCCAGAAATATTTCTAACATATTTTAAAGCAGGAGAATAAACTCTTTAATTTTGACAATTTTACCTGTGTCAATGACAACAATGATGATGTCGCTTTGATAAGCTAAATTATTATTTTGCGCAGATGCAGGAAAGCCGATAAAATCCCATGACCTTGTGGTAAAAAGTTGCACTTCCTTGCTCTCAAACACAGAAACCACACCGGCCATATCTATACTTCAAAAACATATGCATTTAGAGCCTGTAATTGTACGCAACGTTCCAAAATGAGAATAAAAAAGTTGTCACAAATGTTTTCAAATTATTTTACTTGAGAGTTGTTGGACATGAGATGGAGAAAACATAGCTGCAAATCCACTAAAGCTCTTCCCATAACTTTTCTTCAAAGATTCCTGGGCTGCCTCCCGGCTTTGACATCAACATTATAATTATGTCTGATCATGTTAAAATTGTCAGTAACAATCAAAGCTTAAAATGTATTATTTAAACGAAAAATCAATATTTAACTGCGGACCCAACAAATAGATTATGGATATCATATAAAATAACCTTCCATGTACAGATTCAAGCATATCAAGGTGCAATGCCACAGCTGCTGTGTGAAAATCTCCATTATCTTGTGATGGAAGGTTGCCCATGTAGACCACATGAAGCTTCATGTAAAATGAGGAGGGTTACTCTATTCCTCTTACATGCTTTTTGTTTCTTGTGGTGTTCTGTTCTGTGGTCTTGCAGTATGTTGGAGTGGCAGAATGAACTAATTAGTTTTATTCATTTTTATCTTTTTCTGGTTTCTTAAATTGTTTGTGGACTGTCCCTTGGTTTAGGATACCTCCATGTTTAGGAGGATACTATTTCCTTGATGTTGGATCAGATTTAGATCATAAACTTAGATTTATGTTTTGGTGAGCTTGCAGCCTCTAGATTTATCTAGGACTTGCAACAGGTTAAATATACTCTAGACTTTCACCTGGCCTGCTCTGTTGCTGTATGCTATGTGTGTTGTTAAATTTACCCAGAACCTACACCTGGCTTGGTCAGTTGGAGTAAGGCGCAGGGAGAATTGACTGTGTTAATGAATATGTAAAATGTCTTTTGAAGATTTGAACATGGGTTTACCCTATGAAAGCCCTGAATGAATGTGCATTTTACCTTTTGAGATCTCCACTATAAAGGCCAGAAGATTTCGCAAATAATGAATTACTCTATTCTTTTCCTTTTGAGGTCTCCACTGTAAAAGTATTTCTTTTTCTTAAGAAATATACGGTTGTTTTCAGTTGGGCATTTTTAACCTCATTTTGTTGTCAGCTTTTTATTTATTTAAATTTTGTTGCTTTGACACTCCTTGTGAAAAAGATGTAATTGGTTCCTTTTTTATTTCTCATGGTACAGGTGCTACTGATAGTTGTCAAGTGGGAGGAGGAAAAGGAAGAGTTGATTTCCTTTAAGATAAGTTATTTGGATCAGATCATTGGGCCACATCTTTCCAGTTCGGTCACAATGGGCACCAACTTGGGCTGCGATTTGCTGTCTAATTATGGTAATCTTGATGCCTTCTTGAGCATGGTTTTATTTGAGTAGTCTCTAGCAAAGTTTCTTGTTCCTTCGGAGCTGGGTACCAATGCATACAGTGATATGGTGATCAAAATGCCCTTGAATTGACATCTCCTTTTTGAAAACACTTTGAATATCCATGCATGTTGAATTAGAAACAAGATAAATAAATAAAAATTATGTTTTTTTGAAATAGAACCTTGCATGAAATAAAATTGTTTTCCAGCTAAAGTCTAAAGCTAACTAAATGTATATGTGTTATCGATCTTTATACTTCCACAATTTGCATGGATGTCATGTAGAGCACTCACGGCCAGAGCAATTGCCAAACACATTTTTTGAAAGATTCTAAATCATTTTGAAACCATTTTAATGCATACATTTCTCCTCCTAACTGCATTTTCTCGAGGCTTCTAGAGCATTTTGAAACCATTTTAATGCATGCATGGGATAAAATCTCTATGAGGCATGCTTGTCAAACAAAATGATTTCTTAACTTGGCTAGCAATATTTTCTTGAAGTTTCTGAAGTCCCTTCAATAGTCCCACCAATCATAGACCTGGAGGTTATTTAGTTTACCTCTTGCATTTGTTTGATAATTCTAAAAGCTTTTTCAAGAAATTGATTTTGTGCATGTTCTGCAAACATGTGCCTTGTCAAATAGTTGCTATGCCATACCTATCTAGCATTTGCATGTCTGAAAGGCATTATTCTTTATAAATATGTCTGCATGCATCTCCATGACTTGGTGATGGAGGATAGAAATGCAGATTTAAATGGAGGCGTGGGCTCTATAGAGTCTTTTATCAGCTCTATTAATGCATTGCGAACAATATTTCTGAATCATTTCTGAATCATTTTCCGTTTGGCTTACATGTTTATTATGGTTTGTAGTAACAGCGGCTTACATGTTTGTCTGTCCTATGACAGGTGAACGAGTATATTTCATGTCAATTAAAACAGTGCAGCAGCAGCAGTTTGCAAGTTAGT
>VDFB02366004.1:0-40745 GCA_007258455.2 Sequoia sempervirens
ACTGAACTCCACTCATGTAAATATCAATCCCTAATTTGTAGGATCAAAACATGCATTATTGAAGTGTTATCAATCTTCCAAACAGTTAACTGAAGCAAGGTGGGTTCCACCTTCCATGTGGGCACCCCATGTGCTTCTATCTTGTATGAACTCTTCTTGGACGTCTCCACATGTTCCTATCATTTAGGAATAATCACAAATGTCAATTTACATGTTCATTTAATTTGAATTTAATCTCTTTCTAATCCTAGTGTTGGGGAGCACTTTCCAAGGACTTAGGAGATACATGAAATATGTTTAGGATTGCAATTAAATGGCATCCTCTTCCCAACATATTTCACTTTATTTTTAATCGTTCTTCAAAATTTCAAATAAATTACATATTTGGAACTAGAATCCATTATACACATATTAAAAAAGATTGATTTTCGATTAGCTTTCAAAAAGTTTAGGGGGAAGCATGCTCAAATTTCTATTTTTTCAAGATGTGTCCATTTTGAAAATTTGTAAAAAATATATATTCATTAAAAAAATAGTAGAAAAATTAGGGATAAACTACACGGCGTTAACTAATTTCTCATTAAATCGATTTTTAAAATACTAAAAAAAAGTTAACATTTTAGGGGGGCCACGCCAGACACTATGTTATGTTTTTTTTTTTAAATAGGACCAATTTGTGTGGCTCCCTTTTTTGAACCCCTTAATCTCTACCATTTTCAAAATAAAATAGTAGTTTAGAAAGTAGATTCAGATCACTATGACTCTTGTTTTCATTACATCTTAAAATTTTGAGTGTAATTATCTTCAATTTCTCATTCAAGGTTAGTCTTTATTGATTTCAGAAAAAAAAGAAAGAAAAAGAGTGGCCACTTAAGACCCTTTTTTAGTCCCCCATCTTTGTACACTTAATTTGGAGTGTAATATTGAGTAGATACATGAAAAACCAAGAAATATTATAATGGAGTGGCTTACCTATAAATAGAAATTTGGTTATCTCTATGTATGGCGTGGTTCAAGCTTCTTGGTTCTTGTAAGGATATACCTCCCTTCTTTTTGCTATAGCCATGCTTAGAACTCCATTCACCCTACCTTGAAGAGTTACTTTTTTTCTCTTCATCCTTGAAGTCCATCTTCATATTGATCTCTCCATGAGGATGAAACCATTGCAAAACCAATAGTCTTATGTGTAGATAACCTCACCAATTGTCTCAGTTAAGCCCAACTCTATGTTTGCAACTTTTGTTATTCTTGAAAACTATTCTAAATTGAAACACTTTAGAAGCATATAGAGCTCTTTATTTATTGCTTAATTTCATCATCCCTTGCTTCATTCTCTTTTTCCTAGAAATGTATTGCAACATCAATTTTTTTCCTCCCTCCCAAAGTGTTATTTGGGTTTTTTCCAAAGATTCATAAGTAGATTTAAGCTTGAAGATGAGCTCATTAATCTTTCCTTTATTTTCCTTGGATCTATTTATGAATATCTCTATGAATTTAATGGTTATATCTCTATGTTTGATAAATTTAGGTGTTATAAACTTATCCTCCTCGAGGTATTCTTCACTACTTGTGTAACTTTGCAAGAGTGACTATATTTTTATTCTCATCAACAATCCCTTTGTTATTGTTGCGTAGGCTATTGAATCTCCTTAAAAAAATTAGCATAGTAGAGAATGCAAAAACTAGAAGAATTTGAATCCTCTTATTATCCACTTGCATGCCTTTAGTAATAGCGATATAACCAAAGTATTAAATATTTATGTTCTCTGACTAACACTTAATTTTTTTCTAAATAGATGTTAGTACTCTAGAACCCCAATGGTTAGTTCTAGGTACTTCATTTGATCCTTCCATACCTTTTCACATATGAAAATGTCATAAAGAGCTCATCTAAATAAATTATCTCATTTGAACATTGGATATCTAATTTTCCTTGAATTAGAAAGTGACCAAAGCATTAATCACATTGAATGGCATGACCAAGAACTCCAAGTGAACAATAAGGCATTTGAAAGTTGCACATACTCCATACAAGAAATTATCTACTAGTAGCTTAACCTCAAGAAATTCTAAGGCTTGCTATAATTCTTTATTTGATAGTGATACTAGGCACTACTTGCTAAACACCATCTTATGCATTTTTAGGAACATTTGAATACCAGAATAAATATTATGTGGCTTACCATAAATTAAGTTAGTATGCATGTCCTCCATTACCATACTTCTTGTTATCAAGACAACTTGCTCCTTGCAAGAAGTATTCCTTCCTATGACTACTTCCAATAATATATTCAAGATAATTTCATGCACCATTTCTTATTCTATATAGATGCTGACCAACATATTCTTGAGGATATTACCCAAAGGAAGCAAAGACACTCTAGATAAGGTATACAATGAGTCAATTATTTTTTCTCATTAGATGGATCCTCAAGCTAGTAACCCTTATGGAATCTTTCCATCCTTTGGCCTTCCTAGTATGACAAATCATATCCCTGCAATAAACAATTCCCTGAGCAACCAAACACCCTTGGTGAACCTTATCCTAGGAATAATAAATTCATCACACTACCAACTAGTGAGCCATCAAACTGATACTACACCTATGATTACATATCCAAGGTATGGGCAAGAAATAAACATTACCAACAGGACATGACAGTTGGGGGGTGCTTTCTTTGAACAACCAAGAATACATCTAGGTTTGAGACATAATGCCTATTTGGAATTTGAATTTGAGGTCATGAAGAAAACACTATCTTAGGTCACAAATGAACTCAATCATTTAAGAATTAACTCCTCTCAAGGAGGAAATATACACTATTAAAATTATCACCAAAATCAGGGCAATAACCAAAATAGTCAAGGCTTCCAAGGTCATACTTTCAACTCACAAAGACCAAACAGGCCTTGAAATACTAGACCAAACAACTACAAAGTCCCAAAATCCCTTAGAAGCTGTGAATACCTTGAACTATCCCGATTCAATATCGTAAGGTTGCATATTTCATGAAACTTTTGATCATAATGAGGCTAATTGTCTAGAAATATAGAGAGTATCTAAGATCATGTAAGGGACCTCACAGTCGACCCCCGAAAATATGAATGCTATGATGGTGGACTCATATGCATCACTCACAGAGGGGAATCATGACCAAAGTGCAGAAGGAGAAGAATTCACCTTCCCTTTTGAGAGTAAAAATGAGCCTGAAAATACTGATATCTTTGCTTTTTAGCAAGGAAAAATTACAATTTGAGAAGCAAAAGAGATCCATTAACTGATGGGATTCCACCTAGGTCTGACCCTACTCCACCAAATGCCCAAAGATAGTCCCATAAAAGGATTGCAAGAGTTTGAGTCTTTTGATCTTATTTTCCAAGAGTTTTTAGGTATAATGTCTGACAACATGACTAACCTTGGTAAATATGTAGATGCTTCAGTACTTTTGTTCATCAAATGGTGCCAAATTCCTTGCTTGCCAAGATGCATTGGCAAGAGTGAAGATGATACACTATCAAAAATAGGAAGATATAGATTTAGATAAAGCATCAATTTCAGATGATCAGATGGAACATAATGAGTTTATTGAAAATCATGATCATTAGGTATTAGAGGATAGACAAAGTGTTTATGAAGATATATTCAGGGTTCCCTTAGAGATACCTGCAAGAGAAGGATACCCTCTACCTAAAGAAGAAAGGTTTGATGAGTATGAGGATCATGTAGTAAGAAATCATTGTGCTTCTACTCAATAAGATATCCCTATAAATAAAGAGAGACCAAAACCACCAAACCATGAGAAGAAAATGATGTGCAAGCTTAGGTTCGATGGATCTAAGTGTAAATAGGAAAGTGGTGCTGGGATTGAGATGATCAACCCTCAAGGTAAATATTTTTTAGGTGTGTTCAGGTTGCACTTTACTTGCATGAACAATGCGACAGAGTATGAAGCATTAATTAGAGGATTACTGCTAGCTCATTAGAAGAAAGTTAAACATTTGTTCATAGAAGGAGATTACCAATTGGTTGTAAGAAAAGTTAGAAATCAATATTATTTTCATGATAAAATGTTGTCCACTTATAGAAATAGAGTATGGGATTTGATTGAATATTTTGAAGCCTTCAATATAAAACCTATCCCTAGAAGAAGGAACTATGATGTAGATGCCCTCGTTGTCTCAACTAGTTCTTTGCAATCAATGACAGGGTCTCATCTAAGGATATTTTCTATGGACATGGTGTTGATACCATCAATTCCAAGAAACATTATAAATTTTCAAGTGTTTGAGGACAATAAACACATCTTTGAATTCATTACTAATTCTGGAATTTTTGTTGCTCAAATCATAGACAAATGTGACAGAGATCCATTTGAAATGGTCAAATATGACATTATAAATTTGAATACTAACACCATTCCTAAGGGTATGGTTTCTTTAGAAAGGATATTTGAACACAATAATACAAAACGACCTTAAAAACCACCTCTGATTCAGGTGAAGGTAAGTGTGACTCTCACAATAGAGGAGATGAAAAAGATAAGAGATGTTTTCATTGGTCAAGTCTGCACAACCAAAGAAAGAAATGAGATAGTAAATGCCTTCAAATATTATAGGGAAGTCATTGCCTAGAGTTATGAAGAGTTGAAAACCTATGACACTTCGATAATTACTCATACCATTCCTCTAAATGAGACTAAGCATTTCAAGTAGAGGCAATGCCTTGCCAATGCCTTGCTTGAGCCCTTGATTTAGAAATAATTTTAGAAGCTATTGAGTGCTATAATGATTAGTTAGTGAGATATTCAACTTAGGTTGGAAACTGATACCAATAAGGAAGAAAAATGGAGAAATTTGATTGTGTTGATTTCAGAAATCTGAACTGAGCATCCGAGAAAGATAATTATCCACTTCCATCACTGGATGAAGTCTTGAGAATATTAAATGGATCTTAGATGATGTCATGTGGATATTTTGGTTACAATCAAGTCATGGTCCGAGAGGAAGAAAAATTAAAGATAACCTTCACTATTAAGTGGGGAACTTTTGCATATAGAAGAATGCCTTTCAGCCTCATAAATATTGGAGCTACCTTCCAAAGAGCGATGTAGATAGCTTTCAAAGGGATAATCGAGAAATGCATGATCATATACATGGATGATATCATCATATTATCCAAGAACAAAGCTAACCACATAAGTGACACAAGATTCTTTAACGATGCAAGGAATCAGGGATTTCACTGAACCCAAAAAAGTGAATTTTTGGGGTTACTGAAGGGAAAATCTTAGGCCACATGATCTTTGAGAAAGGTATATCAATAGATCTTGATAGAATTGAATCCATTTTGAAGTTATCATTACCCAGTAGTAAAAAAGAGCTAAAATTTTTCTTTGAAAAGATCAATTTTGTTAGAAAGTTCATCAATGGATTTGCAAAAATAGTACGTCCTCTAAATAATAAATTTTAAAGAAGGATGTAAAGATTGAATGGAATTTAGAATCAAAGAAATATTTATAATAAATCAAGGAAAACATAACTAGTGCACCTGTGTTAGCAAGCCCGAATTATACCAAGCCATTGAATATCTATTATTTTACTTCATAATATTCTTGTGAGCTGGTATCCTAACTCAAAAGGGAGAGGATGGTGATGGAAGGCCAATAGAATTCATGAGTTACCCATTTAAAAATGCAGAAATACAATACTCTAATATAGATAAACAATATTTTTCTCTTGTGAAAGTGGTAAAGAAGTTCAAACATTATATCCTAAGAAGCACAATGATAGCCATAATTTCAGATGCCACTATTAAGTCTATGTTGATGCAAAACAAACTTGGAGAATAAAGGGAAAAATGGATGACTATTCTACAATATTTTGACATGGAAATCCAACAATGAAGCTAGTGAGACGTCAAGGATTCTCAAAACCATTGGATGGGTTAGATAAACAACTAGTATGTCAACAATACGCACAACAAAACATTACTGTGAATGTATGGTATAAAGATATAATTTAATACTTGCTACAAAATAAGTGCCCAGAGGATATGAATGTGGCTCAAAGGAAAGCATTAAGGATCAAGAGCCAAGTGTATATGATAAGAACTAGAACTTTTTACCCACGAAACTATGAGGGTGTTTACTTGAGAAGCTTAAATAAAGAAGAAACTATTTCAGTTCTGATGAAATTTCACAATAAATTTGGTACTGGTCATGGTTCGGTTGAAGCTACTACTCACAAATCTTAAGGGTGGGATATTATTGGAATTTATTTAAGGATTCCTTTCTACATGTTTAAACTTTCCATGTATGTCAAATTGATGAGAGTAGAGAAATAAATTCACTAATGCCACTATAGCTCGTATACGAGGTACACCCTTTTTCCCAATAGGGCTTAGATTTTATAGGAATGATATACCCCACTAATCTGTAGGAAACATGCCTATTCTTGTGGATACTGATTTTGCACAAGATGGTCTGAAGCAATCACTTGCAGACAAACTACGACAAAGGTGATAATCAAATTCTTAGATGACCACATAATGACTAGGGAATGCTATTTTATTTGGTATGTGATAATGGTCCCTCTTTTCCATCAGTTCAATTATTACAATGGGATTTTGAACACAAATTAATTTTTAAATATTCATTAAATTATTACCCCTAGGGTAATGGAGTTGCATAGTCGACTAATAAAAACTTGATAGGTGTCATTAAGAAACTACTAGATAAGAATCCAAAAGAATGGCATTCTCACACCAAGTTCGCATTACAGGTAGATGGAACTAGAATAAAAAATACCTTAGGGACATCCTCTTACTAGTTGGTTTATAGTTTAGAGACCATATTTCCCATGAATCTCAAAATTCCAACTTTAAAATTCATGGAGAATTATTTGGAAACAACGACAAGATTCAAGTTAGGCTGATGAATCTATTGGATTTAGAAGAGAAAAGAAACACTGCTCTCAAGTATGTTTCAAAACATCAAGTTGTAGTTAGATGGTGGTTTGAAAAAAGAGCCAAGATAAAGTAGTTTAGGATTTGAAATCTTGTCATACTCTGAGATAAGTCTAAATAGAAGAAAGGAAGTGATTCAAAGTTCAAGTGACTTTGGACAAGCCCTTATCAGATATCTGAGATTTTAGGAGAGAATAATTTTAGGATCAATTCCATGATAGGAGAACCAATCATGTTGCTTGCCAATGGGCAGTTTCTCCAACATTATTTTGGATCCTAGAGGAGGTTGTGCCCCCTTGTAAATTAGGGTAGGTTTTCTATTCTTGTTTATTTTTATTTTTCCATTGTGTTTGTTGTGTTGTTTCTTGTTCTTATCGTTTCTTTTATTTCTTTCTTTCTTCTCCTCCCTTTCTATTTCTGGGTTTTTGTGAGTGTTGTGGGTTTGAATATCAATTAGGCATATGATACTTGTAGTATTTACGTTTTCAAACCTTTTCGTTGCTTAAGTTCAAATTTTACTAATCCATTATTAAGCTTGGAAGTCCTAGGCATCTAGTGTATGCAGCCAATGAGTCTTTGAATTTAGTTGCGAGAATATTACTATATACAAACTTTAAGGAAATCAAGATTTGGATTAATGGGAGTGGTAATGGCCTTAGAACCCAATAAAATATAAAGATGGTTGTCTTTCTTAGTGACCATTGTGATTCCCAACCCAATACTAGGTGATAACCTAGAGGAAAAGATCATAAAGAAAATCATGAATAAGATCTCAATAAAATATGTGATTCAAATAATCTCTATTGGGGATATGGTCACCTGGCTATAAATGAAGCTATGTCTAGGTCACACCAACTAGGTCTTACAAAAAATATAAATATACTTGTGATAACATGAAAATATTTGAGAGAAAGGAAAGTTAAAACATTTGTCTTGATTCAAAAGTCATTCTACTTCATTTGTATCCTATTTGAAGGAATAAATCATTTGCACACTCTATGAGATTCAACTATTCTATTGTGATAAATAAATTGGTCAAATGCTTAGATTGACATGGACTCCTTTTCTCAATTTTGGGCTCTTAATCCTTTTGAGTTTAGGTTTTCTTGATTTTTTTTGAAGAGGAAATTCTTCTTAAGCATTTTGTTTCTTGGTTGTTATTCGTTGTGCCCTACACTCACACCCCATTTTATTTTTGACAAAATGCCCCCCCCCTTCTTTTTTGTATTGTTTTCTCTCATTCTTGCCTTCTCTTTTGTTTCTTTCTTTTCCCTTCTTTTCCTTTTTTCCTTTTCTTTCCTTTTCCTGTCTTTCCTTCTTCCCTTTTATTCCCATTTTCTTTTGAGTGTCTTGTTAGGTTTTAGGATTTTGAGCTTCTCCATATTGGCATGCCAAATGGATTGGGCTCAATCTTCAAGGTCTATTTGTCACTCCATGTCAGTTGTCACCAATTCATACTTTTTCATATATGGGTGTTTGTTGAAGCAAACCATTGATCTCAAAATCTCAATGATGGTGATGTCTTGTCACGTCAAGTGATTGTCATAATGCTCACATTCATCATGTGCATCCAATTCGCTGACAAGAGGAATTTAGTAAGTCATTAATGGGGGTAGTTGGAATTTGTTGAGCAATTTTATAGGTAAATGAAAAGTTATTTTTTATTTACCTTGTACAATTGAAGTTATTTTGGGCTCTACTACTTTTAAACCCTTCCCCTATGATTACTTGTGTCCGTGCTTTTTCACCATTGTCATTGCATTTACGTTGGTTCGGTGTTTGATCGACAATAATCATTCATTTTGTTATGTGTGTGTGCCTGTGTTCTCCCTTGTCCCCATGCTCTTTTTCCAGTTTGGTAACATGGTTTCTCTCATTCTTCTTCTAATTTTGTGGTATCTTCCCAATTTTGGCATGTTGGATCTATTTGTTTTATTTCTGGTCGATTCGGTATTTTCCCCTTTTTTTCTTTTTTTCTTTGTTCTTTTCCTTCATTTTTTATTTTTTCCTTTGTTCATCTTTTTTCCCTTTTGTTTTTTGCCTCTGAGCATAATCAAATCAATTTTTGTTCAGATGCACCAATCAAGGATGTTTGTGATGTCATCTAATTAGGCGTCGAGCTTCGCCCTTGCTAAGTGTTTTCATGCCTTAGCATTTCTTAGTGGTTTTGGTTTTTGAGTATTAGGTGTCAACAATTTAATTTTTTCTTCATCCACATGTTTATTACATGTTAGACCAAGTCCCCAATGCTTGACGACTGACCATTCCCTACCTTAGAGTTTTGATATTCAAAGTTATCAGGTATCGGGTTTCAGTGGTCATGGTTATGTTTTAATTATGGCTTGATAGAGGTTAAGCCGAAGTCCTAATCCTCGAAACCTGATCTTTAAGCCTTAGATAAAAGCTTGTATTTTCAAAGATTTTAAGGATGTCACTGATTGAATATATCTAATTCCATTAACTTCTTATTGAGGTAGAAGTTAAGAGACACACTCAATCCCCGACCCTCGATGCCTTAAAAGAAAAATGTTTATCAAAATGAGTTAAGTAGGTTGGGTATTATTTTTCATACACTTATTTCAAAGCATGTTTTAGTAAAATCTTAGATAGAATATCCAAGTTTTGATCCCCAACCCTCGAAAGCCTTAAACAATTTTTTGGGTGTCGCTAATAGGAACTTCCCTCTAACTTACAGAATTCTTACAGATAAGAAATAAGCCATAACCTCAACTCCCAACTCTCGAAAGGTTTTAACATATTTTGGAGTATCTCTAGTTATTTATTCTTCTTAGTGTTTAATTGTATTATGAGAAAGAGGCAAACCATAACCTCGACCCTTGAATCTTGATGGACTATAAACAAAGAGTAGGCTTTGCAGTTTTTCCATTGTTATTCGAACTTCCTTCATTCAAGTTTTTTTGGCTCTTTGGTAGGCTGTAGAGGATAGGCCCAAGGATTGATCCCTGAAAAGGCATGCTTTTCCTTAGATACTATTTTTAACAAGCTTCTATTTTATATTCTAAGTTATTTATCAGTTTGTAGAACTTGGTTAAAATGTGTTCTACCTTCCTTGAAGTATTTCTATGGATTATTTTGACACATAGTGTTTTATATGCAAGATATATGCCAAAGGATGCCATAGAAATGAAGTACCAATACAAAGGTTACTACCCTCAATTGAAGATGTTATCTCCCTACATTGAAATTGGAGACACCGAACTGGGACATGTGGATATTGATGAATTCAAATGAAGGATATATAATAAAGACACAAGGACATGTGTAGCTACTACATTGGTCAATTCAAGATCAGTGGAGGTAGTTTCCTTCCTAGTAATTGTGCAATTTCTAGAGTTGGTATTGACATGTGCCTATTATTATGACCATAAACATAGGAGAATAATGGGATCAACAGGAGAGGTGGTGTTAGGAATAAGTTCATATATGATTGAAAGGGTGTTCAATATCCTTGCCTCTCCCCAATATGAGGCTATAGATATGAAGAAAATTATGGAATATTTTGAGAACCATGAGGCAAGCAACCTCAAACTCATCAACAACCAAATGCTGCTCAATCCTAGGAAGATGGCTCTCAAGATGGACAAGGTACAACACAAGAGTGAATTTTGGGAGGATACAAAGGACCTGATTACCTTGTTGAGTAGAGTGTTTGGGTACTCTCATGCTAGGGATTTCTACTCATGGATGGTTAAGTTTATCTTGACCATCAATGATAGCAAGAGAATGAAGATTTATTGGGCTACATTGATCACTGAAACCATACATGAATAATTGAAGACTTTCCTCCAAACCACCAAGTTCTATATGATATCATACTTGGTGTATTTATTGGCTACTCAAGCCACTTTCCCAGGCTTAAGCAAAGTAGGTTCATTTCAACTTAGGGAGGTAACCATTTATGAACATTATCCTCAGTTGAAGTTGGAGGATATTTACACCCATTTCTATGTTGTCAATGACAACTTTATATATGTAGTGATCAAAGGATTGGAGGGAGATTTCTCCATAAGAATATCTATTGAAGCCATGAATAAACTTAAAAACTAGGGGAATTGGTACATTTAGTTCAAAACCTTTACATACATTAGAGTGGTTGGCTTCCACAAATCTCAGTATAATTTTCCAAGGTATCCATCTGATAAAATGATACTATTCGATATTTGTATCCAAGTGACAAAAATACATAAATTGATAACCGAAAAGCACAAGTATGGGTATGCTTTCCTAGTAAATATTGGAGTATACTCTTGTGTGAACATGAAAAATACCAAGAGTGTAGAGGTAGAATTGGAAAAATACTCCCTTGAAATGTATAATGATGCCAAAGGCTGGTTTGACCCAATTGGGATAATTAGCAAGGTAATAGGCTCCTTCTTGATACATGAGCCTAAGATTGAAGACCATTGGAAAATTATGAACAAAAATTTGAAGTATGAATAAAAAATTATTGTTGGTTGATAGTAAACCTAATTAAAACTTGCACCAAAGCCCAAGTATCCAAGGACCTAAAGGAAAATGTGAAAGTATTAGATCCCATATATAGTGGGAAAGGTGCCTACAACCAACCAATAGTCAATGAATATTTTTCAATAGAGGAAGACGATAACATTGAAATGAGGGAAACTAATATCAAAGCTCGCTCTTTCAAATGTCTTAAGTCTCCTTTTCTAATGATGGAACCACCAAAGAATACAAAAGCCTCAAGGAAAGAGAAAGAAGGTGAAGGATCCTTTGTTGCAGAAACCAAGACCCAAAAAGCTTCACCATCCAATGCTGCAGGAAAGAAGAGAAAGGAGGAAGAAAGGATTGACATCAGTTCAAGTGAAGAGGATGTTGAGGAAGAAGAAACTCAGGTGAGAAGAAAGAGGACCAAAGCAACCATTCAAGAAAGGGCTTCTTAGAGAGAGGTTTCGTAAACTTATTCCTACTCTCCTCCACATGAATCCCCTTTTCCTTCACCTTCTCTTTCTTTGATGTTACCACATGATCCTCCTTCATCTCCCCTCCATCTCTGCCACCTTCACCTTTTCCATCTCCACCTCATGAGTCTACTTCACCTGCTCATCCTCCACTTCCACCTTCTCCTCCACATGAACTTCCCCCTCATCCTTCTCAAGAAGATGAACCAACTATTCAAGAGGAGGAAGCACTGAATACAACAATGAAAAAAGAGGTAGTGTTGGAAGAGGGAGAAATTCAAAACAAAATACCTATTGAAGAAGAGGTGCAAAGGGAAGTTCCTGTTGAAGGTGCAATACTAGAAGAGCTTTAGGAACAAGAAGTGGACCAAGCTAAAGAAGTTCAAGTTGAATAGGTTGAGGGAGAGTAGGAAATAGGAGTTGAAACTGAGCAAAGGGAGATCAAACAAGCTGACTCAAAAGGCACCCATAACACAGAAATCATCCCCTCTCCCCAAAGAAATATTTCCTCCAATGTGCCTATTTGGCTTAATCACACTATTTTAAGGATGCAAAAGACATATGTGGAAGGTAACTCAGAGAAGAGCTTAAGCATATTATCAGAAGCCTTCCAACATCTCGTGAAAATAAGGAAAGGGGTCAAAAGGATATCCATAGTCACCATGGACAAGCACAAAAATAGAACAACTCAAATAGTCATCCCTCTTGTAGATAAATTTGAGTAAAAAATGAGGCCTGAAGATTAGCAGATCAGGCAATTGGATTTAGGTGTGTAGACAAGGGAAGGAGATTAACAATCTCTCTAGATGTTTTTCTTTGCTATCCTCAAAAGGATGTAGAAAGATGAAAATACTAAAGACGAGCTTAAATATCAAGTGGCCTAATCGATGGCTTGTATTACCAACTTGATTGGACCAGTAGATACAACTACTCCAAAATCCACTTTGCAAGTAGTATTGAAGGGAGAGGTCAGGAACTCTAACCATGAAGGATGGATTTCAACAACAGAGCAATGGAAGTCTAATTTTTTCTACCTTAACTAATAGAGTGTTCAGGAAAACAATAAATTCCTATCACTGTATTAGTGATGAGGATAGTCTAAACTAACAAATTGAGGTGGGGATAGACGAGAATTATTGGTTTGGGAAGATTAAATCCCAAATTTGCACAAAATAAAGACAATGCCTATAAAAGATCTGATCAAGGTTGTAATGATTGAAGAATAAGATCGAGACAAAATTCTTGAGTGGTTGAAAGCTGCACAACCGAGGGTCAAGGTCTTAAATAAGTGCAAAACAAGTTGAATAAAACTAGAGGTCTAGTTGAATAGGCTATGGCCAAGATTCAACAATTTGTTGAAGACTTGGATTGCACATTCTAGGAAACACCTACTTTAGTGAAAGCTCAAAATAAAATGGTAGAAGAATTAATGAAGTTGATGTAGGTCCAAGTTACCTAGGTGGCAATCAACAAGATGATGAATAAAGAGACAAGGCTTTAGTCGTTCCAAGAAGAGTTAATTGCCTTTGTCAGCCTACAAGAACAAATGGAGAACTCGTCCTTTAACCAGAGAATAAAGCTTTAGTATCACCAAGGCCCACTGATAGAGAATATGAATGAAGTGATCTTTGCATTCACTGACAGCTTCCCTATTTAACTAAATTTGGAGTTCCCAATTTTGTTTTATTTTTGAATAAATGATGTAATAAATCAATTCCCAGATTGTAATACCAAATATAGCATTTGATTTTAGTTTACTTTCAGTTAACTTTTTAGTTTCTTTAGTTTAAGTTTAGTTGGTCTCAAAACTTAAACTGAGACACTTTAGTTATCTTTTAGTTATATTTTAGTTAAACTCAAACAGATCTAGGGCGCTAAAGTTGGTTTTAGTTAGCTTTTTATTTTAGATCCAAAATTTATGGAACCCAATGTCCTATATATTTTTTTATTCTGGATCATTTCAAAGGATCTAATTTTGATGTATTGTTGCATGATAAACTTATACATTCTTAGTGTGGATTTTCTACTGACTTTGTGAAGATCATATTTTTGATAAATCAAAGGATTATGCCTATTTTGCATGCATCTCAATCTAGTGTATTGGTAATGGTGTGATTATTTTATTTTTATAAGTTGAATAAATTAATGAAATATGTTATGTTTTTATGGAATTAAGTAAGAATTTATCTCAGATCTATGCATGTTTTATGGTGTTCTAATTTGATAAAATTTAAAAATATTACGTTTGGCTTTATTTCCTGGAAGATTGCATCACTATTAACAAAAATCGTGTGAATGACTATTTTCTTTAATAATGGTTTATAATATTTTGTTTAAACATTCAAGATTGATGAACAGAACATAGCTTTTCATTTTCCGTTTAATTTAGAATTCATTTAATTCTTCCTTGTTACCTTAAATCTTTTGAAGTTTCTTTTTAAATCAATCTAAAATCATTGAGAAAGAGCATTTAATTGATATACATCCACTATAAAATATGAATATGCAATTCATTTCCTAATTACTTGATCTATTATTTTCAATTGCATGTTAGTAATATCATTTCCAAAAACCCAAACAACCTAGGTCCTTTGTTGAAACACATTAACAATGATCACTTTGTTGTCCCACATGGTCAAGACTTGACTTAAAAGCAACATTGTCGTAGATTTATACTTTTCAAGAGGAGCAATAACTCATTATTTCTTAGCAAGTTGGATGTGCTAGAACCACTCACAACAAGTTCGATTCATTCTTTTTGCTACACCATTTTGTTGGGGAGTATAAGGTGTAGTCTTTTGTTGAACAATATTTGCATACTTTCAAAACTCATCAAATTCCATAGAACAATATTTACCCCATTGTCACATGTCAACACCCATATCTTATAATCTATTTTCTTCTCAATTAAGACTTTAAATTCCTTAAACTTATGATTTTATTTATTTATTTTGCATATAAAAAATAAATCCAAGTGTCTTAAGACATCATCTATGAAAGTAAAATAATATCAATATTTTCCATAAGAGTCAACATCCACTAGTCCAAATACATTTGAATGAATGATCTCTAATAATCTCTTAGCTTTGTTAGTCCCATTAGGAAATGATGATCTATTGTACTTACCAAACACATAGTGCTCACAAATATTATTTTTACCAATAAAATAATCATAAATACTATCAACCAACTTTTTATTCTAAATGGTCTTAAGACCTCTTCATTTATGTGACCCAATCTATGGTGCCATAACATACATGCATTTTTAGTGTCAGTCACATTGGTAGAGTTAAAAAAAATGGATTCATTAAACCTTAACAAAGTCAATATCTTAGATCCTTTAGCAATCACCAAACTCCCTCTTACCAACTTGCAACCTAACTTGTCAAATATCACATGTATTCCAAAATCATTCAACTTAGATACTAAAAGTGAATTTCTCGCAAGTTCTAGAATATGTAAAACATCATCAAGGTATAAAACCACTTCCATCATTGAAACAAAAATTTACCTTTTCCTTACCAATAATCTTCTTCATGTTTTTATTACTAGGGAAAACATCTCCCCCATCATAAGTTGAATATGAAGCCAATCGCTCCTTATGAGGAGTCATAGAGTAGGAGAAACATGAATCAATAATCCAAGATTCATTACTTTAATAGTGTTAGCGAAAATTAAAAAAACATCAAAACCACCATCATCTAAGGACTTTTCGGTAGAGGATTTTGTACTCTTTTTCTTGTTTTTGTAATCCCAAGACCAAAGAAAGATCATGTTTCGCACTTGATGTAAGTGTGAAGGTAAAGTTTGTAATGTGATTATTGACGGTGGAAATACTAAAAATCTTGTTTCAAAAGAAATGGTGAACAAGTTATAGTTACAAAGGAGAAGGCATTCAATTCCATACAAAATTGCTTGCCTGTAGGATGACCGTAAGGTTTTGGTGAATGAACAATGGTTGGTAAAGTTTAAGATAGGTGATTATCATGATGAAGTTTTGTGTGATGTTATGCCTATGGATGTTTGTCAGTTGTTATTGGGCAGACCTTGGCAGTTTGATAGGAAGGCATTGCATGATAGGTATGCTAATACCTACTATTTGATGAAAGATGGAGTCAAGCACAAATTGAAACCTTTGAATAAGGAAGAATAAAAGGTATGTAATAACCCTAGAAAATGATTAGTTAATGGAGTTATACAACTAGTTAGAGAGGATAAAGATGAAGATCAAGATCTACCAATGCAAGTTGCAACTGTGTTGATTGCATTCAAAAGGGGTAGAGTGAAAGTTTTGGTGGAGAAAGAAGAGGTAAAATCTGATTTTTGTGAAAATGTTGTTATTGATTTGTGTGAGAATAATGAGATTAGTGCAAATGAAGGTATTACAATAGTGAGTACTTTGATGAATGAACGTACTGTAGTTGTTAGTAAGGACGAAGGTAAGAAAGTGCATGTCGGTTCGGTTGATGAGCTTTCGTTTACATTAGTTGATGATAGTCTATTGCAAGATGACAAGGAAGAATATTTTGATTGTATTTTTGACATTGATAAGGATACAAAGGAGAAAGATGGAACATATGAGTACTTTTATTGTGACACTAACATTAAATTGGCAATTGAGAACTACTCTTTAGAAGATATAGGAAGGAAGGAACACAGGGAACAAATGGAGAATGAAAAATGAAACGATTGTTGCAGTAGTAACAGGGAAAAAGGTATGCATGAGTTTCTTGAAGAAGATAAAATTGATGATTATGATTTTCCAGCATTTCATAGTGCAAATTGGTGGGAATAATTTTTTTTGAAAAGAGGAAGGAAGAGGGGAAGAATGAAGGATGGAAGAGACACTAAATTACAGAGGCTAGTTTGAAAAGATGTTTAAAAAAATAAGGTAGATAGATGGGTCTAGGATAAGCACATGATCTACAAATGTTTATGAGTTCAACTCATGAAACATTTTTGAATTACCCCCAGTGTCTGATGTAGGAGCGTCCAGGGCGAAGATCAATTTTGCATCAATTGGTGATTATTTTATCTCAATAAGGGCTAGTCAGCTTAAGTTTACCAAGTATGTCAATCGATCTTTTCACCTTACATTTGCACCTTGTGTTTGTTTCTTCCTACATATTGATTGTTCTTTCTATGTATTTGTTGTGAGATTGAGCCTATAAGTGGAGTACCCTTCATCAATGATGATATATGATTGTGTAATAAAAAATAATGTAAAAATAATAATACCAATGATAACACCAAATTTACATGGAGAAACCATTTTAGGAAAAAACTCTACACGAGAAATATGACAAGTATATTATAAATCTTCAAGAAGAGATATACAATAATACACTCCATTACAATTATTTGAGCAACTTGGTAGCACCATGTTACCTACAACTCAATATGGAACTACTATCTCAAGGCTCCAATTTTAGAGAAGGAATACCATTATGGTATCCCGAAACAACAAGCTAAAACCACCTAGAAAAACCCATGCCTCCCTTAGTGGACAACCCATAAATATAGTAAAAAATATTTAATTTTCACATGGCCTTCACATGGGTGCCTAACCCATAGCTAATAAAAATGGTCAATCCTAGGTGCTCCATAATTCTCCATCAGCTTTGACGGCTCCACAAATAACACATGCAATTACATGCAAAATTAGGTTCCCAACATGCATTAACATGAAAATGACAATTTTCAACATGCATCAATATGCAAGGAAAGATTCTTCCACTTCCAAAGTTGATGCCCAAATAGAATATTCCTCCATCATACCTTGTAACCATCACCGACAAGTGTCCAAATTTATGAATGTAATTAAAATTTTCATAAGAAAATAAATAATAAATATTTAGTCACCATGTCATCAAGAATACTTTCCAAGGAATGTGGAGACACGTGAAATCACTTAGGATAGAAATTTTAATGTCACATATTCTAACAATTACTATTAGTAGTGACCCTTCACCTTCTTGGTGGCATTTTTTAATTTTGAGGGAAAATAATAAAATAAAAGAGGTATTCAATCCTTGAGATCTAAGCATAGAAGCAACTTTAGAGATTGATGAGATAAAAGTGTTGGGAAATGTGTTTTAACCTTGCATCCTAATGTTTATGTTTATTGATTATTTTATTATTATATGGAAAAGAGGCCATCCCACTTTGAGGTGATACTATTTTCCATATTTTAGATATTTTTAGCCGATAGGCTATATATAGTGTGAGGTTTCTGCCCGAAACCTGTCTCACGCCATTAAACAACCGTTGGTTTTCGTTAAATAGGAAAGGGTTTACAGTTTCCGGTCATGGTCAGACCTCACGGCATAAAAAGTAAAGCTTATTGCAAAACTTACGACATAAAGGAAAATCTTATCTATGCATTGAATGAATTCACTGATATGTTGGCGGCACTAAATGCACGTATTTTTGGATAGATTTTGTTCATTGCTGGTGGTCCAAATGCCACTTCGAATCAAATAACTTACGCATAGAAAATACTAGCGAAAGAAATTTGTCTTCTGTAACGCTTTCCCAAACTCATTTCAGAGCATGATGTGTCCTTTAAAGATGAGGAATTTTTTGTAGAGATACCGGGGGTTCCGCCATTTTGCGCGAGGGATCTGCCCGAGCCCGTGAAAGACAAATCCGATCCAGTGTTTGACTGGTTTGTCCACCATTGTAATCGCATTCCAGAAGCTGCTGGGGTTATCATAAATACTTTTGAAGACCTGGAGACAGACGCTTTAGAAGCTCTGAGGGAAGGCAAGCCTCTGAGCGCTAGGACCATGCCATCCATCTATGCAGTCAGTCCCGTGACATCGGAGTCTCACGAGACACACAAGTGCCTCAAGTGGTTAGATCAACAACCTCCCTACTCTGTTGTGTTTGATTCCTTTAGAAGCAGAGGTTTTCTGTCGAGGGAGCAGATTACAGAAGTAGCACATGGACTTGAAACAAGCGGTCATCGGTTTCTTTGGTGCTGCACGGAGAGCATAAGTTTATTACCTTCTCCCCCAAGTAGGATACGGACCTTTCAGAGTTTTTACCCGAGGCTTTCGTGAGTTGAACCAAAGATAGGGGACTTGTGGTTCTCAACTGGGCTCCTCAAATTCCGATTCTTTCTCACCCATCCACCTAAGGCTTTCTTTCTCATTGCGGTCGGAACTCCACACTGGAAAGCATTTCTTATGGATGGGGTTCCAATGGTCAGTTGGCCCCTGTTCGCTGAACTGAGGTAGAACAGGTTTATGCTGGTTAAGCACGAAAAGGTGGCCATAGATCTAAAGATGGGACAAAACGGGTTTGTAACGAGAGCGGAAGTGGAGTAGTGAGGGCACTGATGGAAGGAGAAGAGGGAATTAAAGTGAGGGAGAATATGCGTGAATTGAAAGAGAGGGTGAAGGCTGCCTTGATGGAAGAAGGGGCTCCGTACAAGGCCACGCTCACTGCTGCTGCTCATCTCGTGGAGAAACAAGGGTTCAAATGACATTCCACATTCAGAAATATGTGGCGCATTCACCGTAAACTGGTCACCGTCATCGTTGATCATAGACTTTCTGGGAAGCAACTTGCTCAATGATATCTTGCACAAAGTCGGAGGAGGCCCCCACTCACCAGCTCAGGAGCAGAACGATCTAGGCCATATCCAAAGGCCCCAATCAGGAAAAACTCTGCCTCCAAGTATTCCAAATCGAGAGGAAATTCAATCATAACTTATATTGGAGATTGTTGCCTTGAATTAAAATTATACCTACACCTTACTTTAAATATTATTTAAAAAAAAAATGGTAAACAAAATGTACTATCTGCACACATAAAATTATATATATATTTTTCTATCGGCGTAACTCTTGCACCCTTATCCGGTGCAAGTGCTAGTTAGTAGTAGTAAGAACATCTAATGGCATCAAAATGTGTGAGTACATCTTATGAAATTATAAATGGGAGTTACTCATGATAGATTTTATGATGCATAAGAGCATGTAAGAGGGAGGTTACATTACAATCTTGAAAATCATTATGATAGTATATGATACATATCATAAGACATATTTTAATGAGTTCGAATATGCCAAAATAAAGAACCCAAATTGAGGAGTTGCATATAGTAGATTCTATTATAAGATAAAAATTATAGGAGTATATTTTATTTTTTCTTGGACGACCATGGCCAACTTGGGTGTTGGAATTTGAGTTAAGTATGTCACTAATTTTGGTTCATATTTTTGGCACATGGTTTTTGAAAACCATAATTCATTCTATTGTTTGATATTTATCTATTTATTAGATGCTAGAGATGGAGGTTTCAAAACGAGTTTTGTAGGTATCATTATGCTATTAGAATTTCTCCAAATCCACATGTTGGTGATACCCATATAAAGGCTCAATCTTTCCTAGTGTATTCTAACTATGTTTTTTTATTAAATAATAGATTGAGTTCCTTTGGAATGTGGTGTTTTCCTCTTGAAATGATCTTCCTCATGCAAATCATTATGTTATGGTATAATTGTTTTTATGTTACTTTCCTTGTAACTATATGATCATTTTTTCCCACATGATATATCATATCATAGAATAGTGTAGGTAGAATATTACACACCTCTACTTTATTTCATTTTGCATTAAATTTGATCACCTTGGGTCTTAGGTGTTAGGTACCAAGTTTTTTGATCTAATATCGTTTGAGTGAGAGCTTGCACATAAGGAGATCTTTTTGCATGAAAATGACAAACATATCAAGGATAACTATGAAGAGGTTTATTGAAATTAGTTTTGGGATGCGGAAGCTCAATTTGAAGGATATGCTTGTAGATATATATCTATGGGCTGGTATATCAAGATCCAAACAATTGGAAATACCATAGGCTTATAATGATTATTAGATAGAAATTTGAAGGGCCTCATTAGGCTCTATTTTGTATACTTAATTTTATTAAAATACATGAAGAACCCACCTCACAAGATATTTGGAGGAATTTAGGAGAGTTATAACATGTTAAATACTTGGTTAAAAAACTTTTTTTGAGAAAGAAGCTATATACCTTTAGAATGGATGATTGTGGTTTTGTGGCTAAGCATTTTAATGTGTCTAGTGTGATCATGACCTAGTTACACTATGATGGAACAAAGATGGAGGAGGAGGATTCTTGTATGACACTTTAATGTTATTTTCTAGACTAATGGGATCACTTGGTGATGGAAATAAAAATCATTTCCTCAAATATTTAGATGGATAAGGTAGTGGTTTCTTTATCCTTGGAGGAGATGTAGTGAAATACTTTCAAATATTATAGTAGATCCAAATATAATCAAAATTCCAAGGTTAGGTGTTGTAATTATGGAAAGTGTTAACCAAAAAGGACAATGAAGACATTGTCTAGTAGAACATACTGCATCTTGACGCAAAATATTTGTGGAGCATAATCTTGTAAATATAACATCTAGACTAGGGTATCATAGATGAGTCTTGTTCCATCTCATAGATATGTATATAAACAAAGATATGAATGATAAAATATGAAGAGGGATAAGAAAGAGATATGTAATAAGCAGAGAGGAATATTTGTACA
This sequence comes from Sequoia sempervirens, assembly GCA_007258455.2. Taxonomy (NCBI): domain Eukaryota; kingdom Viridiplantae; phylum Streptophyta; class Pinopsida; order Cupressales; family Cupressaceae; genus Sequoia; species Sequoia sempervirens. The sequence continues at coordinate 21,477 of VDFB02366004.1, forward strand.
AGAGATTAATGTATGGAAGGACATATGCATAGAGGTTAGATAAGAATTAATCAAGAGTATAGGGGAAGATATTGCAATATATTATTTATAATTTGATTAATAAAATGGATACTAGAATACTATCTATAATGTTATTTGTTAATTTGTGAATATATAAGTAACTAGTTGTAAGCCTGATTTTGTTGGCGTTCACCTTTATATGATTGAGTTTGGGGTATAAACTAAAACACTTAGAAAATACTTGGGGATTAGAACTTTGGTAGATATGTTACCCCATATTTCTTTCTAACATTGGTTCTATTGTTGGGACCTTGGTTATGTGATATAAAGGATAGTAACACCGAAAGTTTTTTTAAAAATAGGCATAAGGGAAAAGGAAGTCAATGAAGATATAATATGCAAAATTTCCCTCTTGGTGCTTACCTTGTGAGAGGGGGTTAGGAACCAAGGGGAAGAAGGGGGGAAAGGGGGAGATTTCATAATGGATCTCTGAAGAGATGTGACTCCTAAAATAAAAGATACTAGATAAATACCATGGGAAACAATATAAGGATTAATGAAACTCCAAATCAAACATGGTAAAAGGAGATAAGACAACCAAAAGAAAGATTAGAGAACAAATTGCATTGGTAAGAAAAGTAAACATGGCTAGCCCAAATGGAGAAGAAAAAAGACAAAAAAAGACGAAAAGAGAGGAAAGACACCAAAAAAGAATGGAAACTATGGGGAAGACAAGGAGTGAGCACACTAATAAGGGTGATACTAAGTGTTCCAAAGGAGCAGCTACTAAGGAAAATAGAAAAGAGGAATGGAAAATTTTGAAAAGATCAAAATTATGTTGGGAAAAAGTGGGACTACTAATTAGTATAAGGATATGAATGACAATGGGGAATCTACAAGGTTGTAATTAGAATCTCACAATAATACAAAAACCTCATTACTACCACAACCTTCTACAAGTATAGATGACAAACTAGATATGTTGAATCTAACTATTAACCTAGAGGATAGATTTATGGAATTCCTGAAAACTCTAAAGAAAAATTCATCAATTCAAGAAGAGTATCCTTTTAGATATTAAATATCTTCTCAAAAAGTTTAAAAACATCAAAAAATTGCACAAGGGAAGGCAACTAGGTGACATACTTATTGGCTTACCTAGGTTGCCTAATTAAATACTACAATAATTGAATCAATATTGATCCCTTTCCATCAAATATAAAATATTTAATTATAAATGAAAGAGTTAATTAGTCATTATTTCAAGTTTCCTTTTATAGGGGATAAAAATTTGGTTTAACGTGAGCCAAACTCATAACAAGTACCATAGCATTTTTTAAGGAAATTATGGGGAAATTAGTTTAAAATATTTTAACAATTATCACAAGTATTGTCTTTTTAGTTGTTTCATCAATCATTTTTGGGTTGGTGTCTTCAATACCAAGGTTCTAAGAGAATTTGAGAGGATGGGTGACAAAAAACTTAGAATAGAGCCTTCATCCTATGATCATTAATGCTCGAATTCCGCCATATGGAACATGTTTAGAAGGGGTGGCCTATCCTATTTCTTGGAACCCACAAATGAGTTTAACCCAATATTTTCTAATGAATTTAAAAGGTCTTGGAAGGTGAAATTTGTTTGTGTCAATGGAATATATTTTATTATTTTTTAGGAGCTTATTGCTCTAATGACGTGTCTCTAGATGGAAGGGTTGAATTTGCAAAATATCATATCAAGGAAATAAAAGCATGTGGAAACTTTCTTTAAAAAAGTGAAAAAGATCATTAGATTCAAAAATGATTTAGCAAGGATGACCTACCCAAACCTTGATACAAAGTTGCAGTGGTCCTTATTAAATACTTTAATCTAGAGGGAAGGCACAAGAGATTCTACTCCTATCACTCTCCTACGTTGAATCATCATAGATAACATATTAGAATGAACTTTCCTATTTCCCTTTTGAGTTTATTAGAATATTTTATGGGAATGCCTCTCAACCAAGAGATTATTTATAATCTCTATAAATATAAGATTTTTAAGACCCATACCCCTTCTCTATACCCTAAAATAGTTAACTTGTTCAAAATTCCCTTAAAGTGTGATTGATCCTACTACTAGAACCACTAACGATCCTACTATTATTGTACCCAAAATACCACATATTGATGGTCAAGACTTCCACTTGTAAACCCTCCCAAAATTGTTGTTACTAATAACTTTAATCTAGTCACTATGTAGCCAAATGAATCCAAGGATAAATATATGGCTATCAAAAAAATTATCGCACCATGCCACATAGCCTACTAAAATTCTTATTACTGATTATATTGGTTTGGGAAGTGAAAAAGGAAAAAAACTTGAGGTGGAGTGCCCCTCTTTCAACTATCTTGTTGATTCAGTGTTGAATGACTAAATGTCCCCACTCAACTTTCTTAAGAAACATTCTATTTCAAAGACTCAACTTGAGAAAAATATTCAAAATCCTAGTGATAATCCCTATTTCCATAACTGTGTTGATCTAAAAGTTAGGATGCAATCCATTCAAGACAAATATGACCTACAAAATAATATCCTCAAACGGTTGCTTTCATAAATTCAAAACCTAAAATCTAATATGAAGTAAATTCAAGTTTATCAATATAAAGAGATTGATGAAGTTGGCAACAATAAGGTGGCCACTAACTAGGAAATGGGCGCTGAGATAAATAAATTCTTGAACATGTTCAATAAATAGATTTTTTTCTTACCAAAGTATTTATGTACTCTATACAAAACAAGAGGATCTGAAGAAAAACCATATTGTGGAATTTAGTTAAAATATAATTAAGACCTCTACTACTAGTCTACTCATTGTACAAAATGAACTTCAAAAGAGGAAATATAACATAAATAGTGATGGACCAACAAAATACTAGGGACAAATCCTTTGACCCTAGAATAGGTATCATTGATGTAGAAGACAAAATTATGAAGATTTTGTTCGAAGACTAGGTCAAATTCTTAAACAAATAATGGCAAGTAACTTCTAGCCTTAAGAAGATTTCAAAGCCTAAGTAAGCCTTGATTATGTTCTAGTTCTCTCTTGCTTTATGTGCTTCTACTAAATTTTGTTATTTCTCTTATTTATTGTTGTTCCTACCATCCATTAGGATATTTAATAAGTCCCACATCTTGTGGGGCCTATTGTTACTAATTGTTGTTCTTTTATAAAAGGGTTTGGTCCACTTCAAAAATCCATTCTTTACCTTAGTAAAAAAACTATTGAATGGATGTATGTAAGAGATGGTCAATTGATATGGGTGAATGATAATTTCATAGTGTCCTTTGTATAACTTAATTTTCAACTAATTTCTAATACATCTATCAAATCACTCACAATAGTGTGAGATTGTTTTGTTTCTTTGCTAATTTTGTGGTGATTCAAGAACTATGAAGTTAGGAGATCATTGTAGTTTTGAATAATAATCAAAATTCAAGGCTTTGTGCTTTCTCATATTTTTCTTTGGATGCCCCTTTGAAAAAAATTCACATTCACACCAATTTTGTGAATAGTCTTTGGGATGATAAATATATTCTACACTTGGCATGGATTACACCACCTCCTACTACTTCCATGGGTTTTAATGTTGCCTCTTCAAAGGCATCCAATGATTCTTCTTAGTAGTATTGCTCATGTTTTCTGAATATGGATCATTTTGATGCTTAGTTGGCATATCTCTCATGTTTTTTTGTTGATTCCCATTGTTTAGATCTAGATGAAACTATTAAAGACTTGGTTTTTTTATATCTTTGATGATAGTTCTCTAATAGTCACATCATCATATTTCTTGGAACTTTTTCTATCTCATCCTCTACATGCCTTTGAGATTTCACTTTCTAAACTATACTTGGGGATTCCTAATCAAATATTGAAATTGCTCAACATTAGCATAAAGACTGGTGAACATGTTCAAATTTTTAAATCCTATTTTTCCTCCTTCATAGTAATTCATGGACTGAGAAGGCATCCTACATGCACCCATGTGCCTATCTCTTTGTAATATAATAAATGTTATTTGATGAAAGTGAATCTTAATCAACATTCAATATAATCAATTTATTTCTAATGGAGTGGGTTACACATTAGGGGGCACCTAAGTCATTATGTTCATAGTCTCTCTTATTGGGAGGTACACGATCTACTAAGAGGGGGGTGAATTAGTAGATTAAATCTATTTAAAACTCTTAACTCAAATGCACATATCAAAAATGCTGGTATTGGCATGGTGTGATGGTTTAAACATGGCATTGTTCTTTGTGCCACCAAGGTTCAAACCCCATTGGGGTGGTATTGTTGAATGATTGTAATCCGGTTCATAGCTCCGGTCAAAAGCGTTTACCCCTTGAATAAAAAAATAAAAATGCACATATCAAAAATAAAACCTGAATCAAAGTATATACTAATGATCAAGGAACAACATAAGTACACACATCTACACATGAGAACACCAGATATACATGAAAACCCAAGATGGGAAAACCATAGTGAGAATAGCTACTTGGATCTACTATCCAAATCTAGCCTCACAAAGAAAAAATATACAAATAAATTTAATAATATAAAGTAGACATCAACCTACTGGAGACACCAATCCCCTATTTGTTTGTAGGCACCAACCTATTGGAGACACTTATCCCTCATTAAATCAATACAATAGGTAGAACACCAGTCCTACTATATTACAAAGATAAAGCTTGTGGATCTTCAAATGTAATCTAAGACATCTCATACACTTTTGGACTACCTATAGACACTCTTTCACACTTTTTATGATCTTCTAATAACGGTGCACACTTTAAAATGCAACTCACATTGAATAACTCTAGCTTCATGATCATCTTTTTTAATGAACAAGACAATTGAGGAGGGGGTGAATCAGTTGTCTCTAATCAAAACATCAAAACCCTCAACAGTAATCAGATCCACATGCATTCATTAAACCCTTATTTTGTTATAATGATTAAACATGAATTACAAATTAAAAAAATTGAAATAACAACACCATACACAAGAGAACACCATATTTATGTGGAAAACCCAATGAGGGAAAATGAAGGTGAGGATTAGTTCACAATATAAGTAATTGCAAAACCGGTACAAAAGGGCTCACTGCCAAAATAAGACACATTGTCTAAAAAGGATCACAACCAAGGCTCACTACCATAGAAAGAAATACGAGAAGATAGAAGGAAAAATGTTACACAAAGAACACTTTCTCAATGCAACAAGGAATCCACCACAATGCTCCAACACTTTTGTAGTCTAGCAAAAAACATTTTGGACACCTTCGGCTCACTGCATTCAAGAATCCAATGCTTTGAAGTTCGCACTACTCTGCTCAAATTCGTATCACACACATCACTTGCATTGATATCACATCTATCTTTATTCTCTCTTCACCCTCTTTCAACTCACAACAACTTCACTCTTATTTATATCAACCTCAACCTTAAACATCTTCTCCAAGGTCGACATTCTATTTGTTATATTTCCAAATTCAAATTAGTTTAGCACCTAAACATTCCCAAGGTGGGTAGGAATGAAAGGGACCAAAACAACACTTAATTGAGACCCAAAATTAAGTCTCACATGCCATGCTATGCATCCATTAATACTTGAACATTTTCAAATGTGGTGTAGATATTAGGTCGGTCATTACCTGTGAAAACACATTAAACATTAAGTACACGGTTTTGAAACTTCTGATACACCTAACCATGAATCCTCTTGACACAAACAAGAGAACAATACCATTAACTCTCCTTCAAAACCACAAGTCCTGAAAAGAAGCTACAGAGAAATGTGGAGAAAATACATTTCTCCCTCACACCTCTGTACAACAATGAAAAACTAGTTCACATACTGGTGAACACAACTTCCTTTCACCAACAATCTAGAACCCAAAATTATAAATATAACAACCTATGACAACCTCGAACAAAATATCAAATCTACACAGGAATAGAATCAACATAGAAGAAACATGGATCACGATCCAGAGCACACTCTAAACACTTGAACAACACAATTTACTCTATTTGTCAAATTTTCTAAAAAGCACTTGGAAATCAAGTACCTGCGACATAATCTCAGCTCATTACTTCATTCCAACTCATCTCTAGACATTGCAATAAAAAGATAGCTCCATGTACTCACAACACTTCCTCAATATCTCAACTACACATGCACAACCCACAACAACTTGTTTTCTTCTTTTCCACAATTTTCTCAATATCCTCAACATTTTCATCATGCACCAACTTCCTTAGTGCATAGTTGACATCAATGACAACACCAGTTAGTAAACATCTTGTTGAAATCAATGACAACACCTTCATACTTGCAACAATATCCCCTTTGTTATTGATGGCAACACATTATGTGAAAAAATATCAAAGATAACATAACAATTTTGAACACTTTCTTTCTCTCCCCCTGAATGTTTTGACAATGTACACAACTTTCTCCACTGATACCTTACATTTTTTCACAAGATATTTTCTCCCCCTTTGACATCAATGGCAAAGGATATTTTTTTGCATTATTCTCCCTCTTTGACACTGAACCAACATACCTTCTCTAAATACTCCCCTTTAGGAGTATACCCAATCAAATCAGCAACTCAATGACAACACATGACACTACCTACTCCCCCTGAGAGGTAGCCACCAACATCAGTCCAAAACAAGAGATAGATCCATAGATCCACTGGACTAATGCATCTCCATATGCATCTAGTTCAATGAAGGAGGGGTAATAACCCCCAACCTCTCTCGAAGATACTCAAAAGTATCCTTAGGAAGATCCTTAGTAAATATGGTAGCAATTTGATCATTTGTAGGTAAATACTCAAGTTTCACCTCATTCTCCATAAAATTCTCTCTTGGAAAGTAATACCTAATAGATATATGCTTTGTCCTTGAGTGCATCATTGGATTCTTTGAAATGTTAATTGCACTTGTATTGTCACAAAAGATAGAAATAGGCTCGTCATATACAACTTTGATATCTTTTAGTGTTTGTCTCACCCACAAAAATTATGTACAAAATGATGTTATTGCAATATACTCAACCTCAATAGTAGATAAAGAGACTAAATCCTGCTTCTTGCTCAACCATGACACCAATCTACATCCAAGAAAGAATGCACCACCACTTGTACTTTTCCTATCATCAACATAGCCAGGCCAATTTGCATCTGTATAAGCACTTAATGTGAAATCAATATCCTTATGATACCACAAGTCATAATTCGAAGTGCCTCTTAAATATCTGAATATCCTCTTAATTGCTGCAACATGTGCTTCTTTAGGATCTTCTTGAAATCTAGCCACAAGACAAACTGCATGCATGACATCCAGTCTAGTAGCAGTTAGATATAGTAGTCCACCAATCATAGATCTGTATTTGCTCTAATCAGCCTTAGGTGAATCATCATCTTTTCTTAATTTGCAACTAATAACCATAGGAGTGCATACCAATTTGGATTCATCCATTCCAAACTTCTTCAACATCTCTTTGACATACTTATATTGTGAAATAAAAATCCCTTTATCTGTTTGATTGATTTGTAGCCCAAGGAAGAAATTCATCTCCCCAAATATTGACATTTCAAACTCTTTTTGCATCTCTTCAACAAATTTCTTAAACATAGCTTCATTTCCACCAAAGATAATATCATCCACATATACAACCACTATCAAGATCTTGTCTTACTCAATTTTTAAGTAAAGATTACTATCTGTGGTGCCTTTACTGAATCCTTGTTGTATCAAATATCTGTCTAATCTTGCATACCAAGCTCTGGGAGTTTGCTTCAACCCATATATTGCTTTCTTCAATTTACATAACATATCCAATTGATGATAACTAAAATCCTTCTAGTTGCTCCATGTGAACTTCTTCCAATTCTCCATTCAGAAAAGTAGACTTCAATCCATCCGATAAACTTTAAAGTCCTTGTATGCTGCAAATGCCAAAAACATTTTGATAGCTTCCATCCTAGTCACAGGAGAAAATTTCTCCTCAAATTCTATTCCTTCCACTTGTGAGTAACCCTTACACACAAGTCTTTCCTTATTCCTTACCACTTCATTCTCAACCAGCTTTTTTCTAAATACCCACTTAGTTCCAATTATGTTCTTGTTTTCCGATCTAGGAACCAATTCCCAAGTCTAATTTTTCTCAATTTGTATAAGTTATTCTTTCATTGCCTTCATCCAATGTTCATCCTTGCATGCTTCACTCACTGTTTTAGGTTCAACTTTAGAAAGTAAACACATATTTACCTCAACTTTAGTAGCTTTGATTCTTTTTAATACACCTTTCATTTTGTCTCCAATGATTTGTTCTTCAGAATGATTCTTTTGCACATACTTAGGGGTCTTAGGGGCCTTCTTTGGAGCTTCTTCCTCACCATCCTACACTTCTTCTTCATCAAATTTTTCTTCTATTTCTCTGCAATTAGGTTCAACTGACACATATCCATCCATTGCAATTAAGTTCTGCAAATTTTCATCAACCTTAACATTTGTGCTTTCAACAATTTTTCTCAGCCTTTGTTGTAACATTTGTAATCTTTGCTTTAAGTAGAATATCCAAGGAAGATACCTTCATCAGACCTTGCATCAAAATTTCCTAAGTTTTCTTTTTCTCTTTTGATATAACATTTGCTTCCAAATGCTCTAAAGTACTTCATAGTAGGAATCCTTCCACACCATAACTCATAGGGAGTCTTTGTGTTGTTAGCTTTGGCTTGTACTTTGTTAAGTATGTAAACAATAATGTGAATTTCTTCTCTCTAGTAGACTTCTGGTATATTTTCCTCTTTCATCATAGTCCTAGCAACTTCTTGAATCATCTATCTTTTCCTCTCAACCACTCCATTTTGCTAAGGAGTTCTAGGGGCAAAAAAATTCCTCTTTATTCCATGAACTTCACAAAACATTTTGAACTCATTGGAGGTGAATTCACCACCTTTGTCAGACATCAAAAATTTAATTTTTAGATCCATTTCATTCTCAACCATAGTGTTATACACCTTGAATTTATCTAGTGCATCATATTTTTCTCTCAAAAAAGTAACCCGTGTCATTCTAGAATAATCATCAATCAAAAGCATAAAACACGTCACCTTGTAGACTTATCACCCTTGTAGAACCACAAATATCTATATGTACTAATTCCAATAGTCTGGTAGCAAATTGTTCCTTTCCCTTGAAACTACTTCTTACTTGTTATCCAAACTGACAATCTCTGCAAACAACAGTGATAGGCTTTGTGATTCTAGGCAGGTCTCTCACTACATGAACTAAATTGATTCTCACCAAATTGTCAAAACTCATATGACACATCCTCTGGTGCCATAACCAACTATCACTAATCTACAATATAAAACAATGACCATCAATACCCTTAAGCTAACAGATGTCCCCATCTATTATCTTATCAGTAGCAATCATAGTTCCGGTCCCTTTTATGATCTCAAATGTTTCATCCTTAAACACAAGATTATATCCCTTGCTACACATTTGTCCAAATCTCAAAAGGAAATGCCTTAAACCCTTAACATGGTAAAAATTATTAGTGTTATGCTTGCCATCAAAACTGATTGAACCTATTCCACAAATCTTAGCTCTTGAATCATCTTCAAATTTAACTAGTCCTCCATCATATTTTTCAAGTTTAATAAACTTACTCTTGTCTTTGGTCATGTGATTAGAGCAGCCACTGTTAACAACTCAGTAATTCTTATCCTCTTTAACATGAAAAGCATATACCCAAGTAACTTCAACCTTATCCTTCTTCTCTAGAATATTTTCCTTCACACAACTTTTAGAGTTAGTAGAACTAGGTTCTCATTTTATAGCTAGGAACAAGCATTCATTGTCATCAAAGTCTCCATAAGCAGACTCATCATCAGAAGTACCAACATCTTCTCTAACATAGTAAGATTTCTTAATCATCTTTCCTTTATTTTCCTTACTCTTATTGTTTATAGCTCTTTTTGGACATCTAGAAGCATAATGACCTATACCACCACAACTAAAAAATTTGAAAGGTAATTTACCTTTGTACCTATCGGTGCCCTTCATTCTTCTTACAAAGTTAGCTTCCACATCATCAAGATATTCTTTATCTGAATCTTCAACCTTTTTTGATACTCTAGCCTTGAAAGAAGATTCTACATTTATACCATTTTTCAAGCCCTTCTTTCTCATTTCAAAAGAAGTTAGTGTACCAATCATCTAATCTCTAGAATAAGTATCAAGATTTTCAATTTCCTCAATAGTAAAGACCTTTTCACTATAAGAGTCAGGAAGAGACCTAGGAACTTTCTTTACCACTTTAGATTCTTTGACTTGTGCACCAAGATCTCTCATTGCGCTCACCAGCTCATCAACTCTCTACATGTAGATTTTGATTGTTTCATCTTCAAACATATGAGGGTCTCAAATTGTGCCTTTAAATTCTATAGCTTTGCTTGTTTGAATTTTTCATCTCCTTCATAAATGCTTTCTAGATTATCCCAAACCTCTTTAGTAGTCTTCAAACTCATAACTTTTACTAATTCAATATTTGAAAGACTATTCACAATAATAAATCTTGCCTTAGTATTGACCTCATGTGCCTTGATCTTTGCACTTGTACTTGGACCATTTGTAGGTGGAGTATATGTAGTTTGATAAGCCTTTTCAACCTCAAATCCCCGAGCTTCTAGATATCCTTCCATCTTTGTCTTCCAAAATGCATAATTTGTGCCATCTAATCTAGTGCATTCCAAAGAAACCTTGTTTTCCATCTTGGATCTACCTCAAGCAATTAAGCTCTTCTCTAAGTAACCTTGCTTTTATACCAATTGTTAAATGAACAAGACAACTAAGAGGGGGGGTTAATAAGTTGTCTCTAATCAAAACATCAAAACCCTCAATAGTAATCAGATCCATATGTATTCATTAAACCCTTATTCTCTTATAATGATTAAATATGAAATGCAGATAACATAAACTAAAATAGCAACACCATACACAAGAGAACACTAAATTTATGTGGAAAACCTAATGAGGGAAAAACCACAATGAGGATTAGCTCATAATATAAGTAATTGCAAAATCGATGCAAAATGGATCACTGCCAGAATAGAACATATTGTCCAAAAAGGTTCACTGCCACAAAAAGAAATACAAGAAGATAGAAGGAAATTTTTTTCACAGAGAACACTTTCTCAATGCAACAAGGAATCCACCACAATGCTCCAACACTTTGCAGTCTAGCATGAAGGATTTCAAACACCTTCGGTTCACTCTATTCAAGAATCCAATACTTTGAAGTTCACACTGCTATGCTCAAATTCACATCACACGCATCACTTGCATTGATCTCACATCTATCTTGCTTCTCTTCATCCTCTTTCAACTCACAACAACTCCACTCTTATTTATATCAACCTCAACCTTAAACATCTTCTCCAAGGTTGGCATTCTATCTGTTATGTTTACAAATTCAAATTAGGTCGGCACCTAAACATTCTTATGGTGGATAGGAATGAAAAGGGACCAAAAAAAGCTTAACTGAGACCTAAAATTAAGTCTCACATGCCACACTACACATCCATTAATACTTGAACATTTTTGAATGTAGTGTAGACACCAGGTCGGTCGTTACCTATGAAAACACATTAAACATTAAGTACATGCTTCTGAAACTTCCGATACACCTAACCATGAATCCTCTTGACACAAACAAGAGAACAACACCATTAACTCTCATTCAAAACCACAAGTCCTAAAAATAAACTACGAAGAAATGTGGAGCAAATACATTTCTCACCGACACCTCTATACAACATTATAAAACTAGTTCACATACTAGCAAACAAAACTTCCTTTCACCAATGATCCAAAACCCAAAATTATGAATATAGCAACCTCTGACAACCTCAAACAACATATCAAATTTGTACATGCATAACATTAACACAAAAGAAACGTGGAACGTGATTTGGAGCACACTTTGAACACTTGCACAACACAGTTTACTCTATTTATCAAATTTTCTCAAAAGCACTTGGAAATCAAGTACCAAAGAGATCATCTCATCTCATTACCTCATTCCAACTCATATCTAGACACTGCAATGAAAAGATAGCTCTATGTACTCACAAAAATTCCTCAATATCTCAAATACACATGTACAACCTGCAATAACCTGTTTTCCTCTTTTCCATAATTTTCTCAATATCCTCAACATTTTCATCATGCAAAAACTTCCTTAGTACACAATTGACATCAATGACAACACTAGTTAGTAGACATCCTGTTGACATCAATGACAACACCTTCATACTTGCACCACGTCTCCTTGTATATTCATTTATGCACTTCTTAAAATTCCCTTTGTGCATCCATCATACTAATGAATATATACATGATATTATATTAACACTCCTTCTATGTCAGCCAAGGGTTCACAAATAACTAGGATGAAATAAGGTGGACCTAAATTCAAATTTCATGAAATGTGTAACAGGTTCATCCAAAAACAAATTTTGTTTCTGCCAAAAGAACACGATGATGTGTGCTACCACAAGAACCTTAACCAAGTCCTATCTTGACACCACACACAAGATTGGAATTTCGCACACTACTAGTTGTTATTGCACATTCTATGAACACCAACTGGTTAAGAAATAGGCACAAAGAACCTTTTGTCACTTCAATATTTTTGCATTTTAAAAATATCCTCTAAAAACTTAGGAATATGATAGAACTAGTGTAGACACACTCTCCTTTAAAACAACAAAGCCAAACTATATTTCTGAAAGAAATGTTGACCATAATTGTATTTCTAGAGGAATCTCTCTACCCTAAGAATTGAACTGAAACACTCTGGTATAGACTTTCAGATTACCTCTATCTTAGTGAATAGATTAATGCATGATATTGCAAGCATACAACAATCACACACACTTTTGGAACTGTAACTAGTAACATATAATTTTACAAATCTCTGCAACTCAAAATGATAAGCCAAGGTGAATATAATGATCATTCAAGCACTCCTTGACACCATGAACTCCTTTGACAACCTTTGAAATCAATGACAACCTATGTTAAAAAATATACCCTTTCTCATTGATTGCAAACAAATTTTTTTTGGGCCACCCATAAAACCAATCAAACACACACAAAGACTTTTCTCCCCCTTCGACTGACTTCTCCCCCTTGGAAGATATAGCATTTTGAGTTCATTTTCTCCCATTTGACATCAATGGAAAATTTTGACAATCTATCCTTTTAGATTTGTGAGATTTCTTCCCCTATAAACTCATATTTCAAGTCATAGGACCGTAACTTCAAAAATAGAGAAATTCAAAGTATTTCTCTGAACTACCCTAACTGCAATAACACATTCTTCATTCTGTGGGTTTTGAAAACTCTTGCAATAACATATATTCTAAAATTAGGAATATACATATGTCATACTTGCCTCAGAAAACCTACCAAACTACAAAACCACATCTTCAAATGTGGAGAAATACAGAGCAATTCTCTGAACTACTTCAGGACAACTCCCCCTAAGTACATACTACACTACTCCTGAAAAACATTCTACGAGACCACCAAGCCTTCTTGTAGCAAGGAGACCAAGCTCCCCCTCAACCTATGCTTCCTCTTAATTCAAGAGGGAGCAATAACTCCCAAATTTTGTTGGAGAAATTGAAAAGTCTCCTTAGGAAGTGGTTTTTTCAATATATCTGCTACTTGCTCCTTTGTCTCAACATACTCCAACTTTACTACCTCCTTTTTTGCAACCTTCTCCCTTAAAAAATGATACTTGATTGCAATGTTGTTTATCCTTGAGTGCATTATTGGATTCTTTGAGATATTTATGGAATTGGTGTTATCACAAAGAATATAGATAGGTTCATCAAACTCAATCTTCATCTCCTTCATATTATACTTCATCCAAAGCACCTGAGTGCAACATGAAGCTACCATAATGTATTCTCCTTCAACTATAGATAATGAAATTGAGTCTTGTTTCTTACTTAACCAGGACACAAAACTATCACCAAGAAAGAATTCTCAACCACTCGTACTCTTCTGGTCATCTATGCTTCCCACCCAATCTACATCTGTATATGTAGTTAGAGTGATATTTTCACCCTTTGGATACCATAGTCCAAAATCCATTGTAGCATTTAGATACTTGAATATTCTCTTTACAACTTTGACATGAGTTTCCTTAGGTGTTGCTTGAAATATAGCTACCATCCCAATAGCCTACATTATATTTGGTCTAGATGATGTCACATACAACAAACTACCAATCATAGATTTGTACAAGGTTCAATCTACAAGAGTAGATTCATCATCTTTACTCAACTTGCATCATGTAACCATAGGTATACCCACTAGTTTGTAGTCTTCCATCTTGAACTTACTTAGCATCTCCTTTATATACTTTGTTCCAATAAATGAATATTCATTTGTCTGATTGTGCAATTTGTAACCCAAGAAAGAAAGATAATTCACCTAGCATTGACATTTCAAACTCACTCCACATTTCCTTTTGAAACACCTTACACATGTCATCACTGTTACCACCAAAAATTATATCATCTACATAGACCACAACTATCAACAGTTGATCACCTTCTATTTTTATGTATAGATTACTATCTACACTTCCTCTCCAAAACCCTTGATGTTGCAAGTATCCATCCAACCTTGAATACCAAGCTCTAGGAGCTTGTTTGAGTTCATAAAGGGCCTTCTTCAATCTACACAAATAATTTGGATTATCAAAACATTGAAACCATTTTGATTGTTTGATGTAGACCCCTTCTTCTAGCTGTCCATTCAAAAATGTTGACTTAACATCCATCTAGTATACATTGAAATTCTTAAATGTCGAAAGAGCTAAAAACATCATGATTTCTTCCAGCCTTGCTACTAGAGAAAATGTCTCTTCAAAGTCTACACCTTCAACCTGAGCATATCCTTTACACACAAGTCTAGCCTTGTTCAAGATCACTTATCCTTCTTCATTTAGCTTGTTTTTGAAAACCCACTTAGTTCCAATCACATTCTTACCTTTAGGTCTTGGGACAAGCTCCCAAGTTTCATTCTTCTTGATCTAATTCAGTTCTTCCTCCATAACTTCTATCCAACCTTTCTCTTTTCTTGCTTCTTTATAACACTTAGGATCTATCTTTGACAATAATGCAACATGCACTTTCTCATTTTCCTTCTCAAGTCTCTTCTAGGTATAAATCCCATTATCTTTGTCCCCTATAATCTAGTCTTCAAAATGATTCTTCTAAATATTCTTTGTTGAATTTTTTGTAACAACCTTTGAATCTTCATTACTGCTATAGATTGGTTATTCATCATCTTCTAATTATGGAGTAATAGTAGACTAAATTGTTTCATCAACTCTCACATTTTCACTTTCCACAATCCTCTTTAGCCTTTTGTTGTAACATCTATGTGATTTTTTTAAAGAATATCCAAGAAAAATACCTTCATCGGATCTGAAATAAAACTTGTCCAAATTTTCTTCATCCCTTTTGATGTAGCATTTCCTTCCAAATATCATGAGATGTCTTAATAAAGTCAATCTTCCTCTCCATAACTCATATGGTGTTTTATAATACTTGCATCAAATTTGGACTTTGTTCAGGATATATACCGCAATTTGAACCACTTCTCTCTAGTACATATCTAGTATATTTTCTTGACATAACATTATTCTTTCCATCTCTTATACAGTTTGGTTCTTCCTTTTTGCAACTCCATTTTTCTTTGGAGTCCTAGGAGTAGAAAATTGTCTCTGGATCCCATGCTCTTCACATAGTTTATCATACTTGTCAAAAGTGAATTCCCCACCTCTGTCTAATATCAAAACCTTGATTGTTCTTATGGTTTCATTCTCTACTAATGCTTTGAATGCCTTAAAATTCTCAAATTCTTTTGACTTCTCTTTTAGGAAAGTAATCCAAGTCATTCTAGTGTAATCATCTATAAGCATCATGAAATACTTGTCTCCTTGTATAATTTTTATCCTCATAGGTCTGCACAAATATGTATGGACAAAATTGAACTGTTTTGATGTAGAATAATCCTTAGCAAAAAATCTATTTTTTGTTTGTTTTCCTTCATGACATGGTTTGCAACTGGTAGATTGAGGCTTCTTAATATTTTGTATGTCCCAAAAAATTCCTCCTAATCTAAATTTTATTCATATCATCAAAATTTGTATGTCCCAATCTTCTATGCCAAAGAAAACTTTCTTTTCTTTGCACAATAAGAAAATCTTGTCTATTCAGCTCACTAAGATGATATATGTCACTATCTATCCTGCTTCCTTCTGCAATCAATTCTCTGGTGTTTGATTCTCTAATTTCATGACCTTTATCACACATCTGACTTACACAAAAGATTATGTTTTAGTCCCTCAACATACAAAATATCACGTGTCTTTTCCCTAACACTATCAAGACTCAAATTATCCTTACCAATGATTTTGGCAATAGAATTATTTCCAAGTCACATAAAATCCTTCAAATTTCTTGGGTTTCATGAACTTAATTTTGTCTCCAAACATGTGGCTTGAGCAACGATTGACTATGATCCATAGATTCTTTTCTTTCTGAGCATGTAGTATAGTTTGAGAAATCATTGATTTCTCTGACTTTTTCTCTTCATGAACCTTCTTCTAGAATTTATCCGATTCATGACATGTATTTTGATCCTTTTCTTCTTGTTTTCGATAGAGGAGGACTCACAAAATTGTTTTTTTGGTTCCTAGAAATGTGTCCAAAATTGTTTCATTTGTAGAAAATGATATTGAAATTGTACATAGGTGCAAATGCATTATTGTTGGTAAAGTTATTTCTTCTTACCAGAACTTTTCTATAGTCCACAATCTTATGACCAAAATTATTGCCATTAAAACAATAACCAAAAAAATAATAATTGAACCTAATTTTGTATCCATGTCTTCCATATCGTCTACTCTTCTTTTGAACTTGAATAAATCCATCATTTTATGTCTTGCTTTCATCACTTATAGTAGCTCTTTCAGAATTTGTACTATCGAAACTAGTCACTTCCACAATTGCTTTAGCAAGGTTCACTAGTTGTTCTATCCCTTTGTTCTTCTAATCATTATAACCAATTATGGTTTTGACATGTGGAGATCTCTGACATCCTAATATCTAATCTATAGTTTTAGTACTCTTTCCAAACTTTATTTACAACCGTTGATTCAATTTCTCAAGCTCTTTTCTTATTGTCACAATCTTTGTTTCAAGATTATCATAGTCCTTATCTCTTGACATCAATTTTTTGGTTAGAACTTCTTCAATCCTTTTTACTTCTTTTTGGGTCTTTAGATAAACGATCATCTTCTATGCTTTCTCTAGATCTTGAGATACCTTTTCTTTAGACTTCACTTATTCTACAATTCTCTTCTTTAGTCTCTTAATCTATTTTCTAGCACATAGAAATTCTTCCACAAGATCTACTTCATCTTCATTGTTTTTGGAATCTATTTCTTCATCTTCTAGTAGTTTCAAAATCCATGAATACAACTTTCTCTTTTTCATCTCTAGAGATATCTTCATCTTCTTCATTAGTAGATTAGTCTTCCTCAGTGTAGAAACTTTGATGTTTCCTCTAACCTTTATTCCTTCTCTGAAATGATTTTTTTCCATGATTTTTCTCAACATTGTTAGAATCCTTACAGGGACAATTAGCCATAAAATGTCCCACTTCACCATAATTGAAACACTTAAAAGGTAACTTGCCTTTTTACTTACTAGAACCTCTTTGTAGCTTTTTGACAAAATTGGTTTCCTCGAGATATGATCCAACGTTAGAATCTTGATCAACTTGCTTCTTAGATACTTTGAATGTCCCCTCTTTCCTAATAGAGTCCTCACTTTTAAATATCATTTCAAAGGTAATTAAAATTCCATGCAGTTCAATCATCTTCAAAATATTTAGACCCTTAGCTTCTTCAATCGTAGATAATTTAGAATTAAACCTTCTAGGAAGAGATCTGAGTACCTTTTCCAAAACATTATTTTCTTTCAATTCCTCACCAAGACCTTGAATGGAGTTAACAACTTCATCAACTCGAAGCAAGAATGTGGAAATATTCTCATCTTCTTTCATATTCAGGCTTTCAAACTAAGATCTATGAGTTTTCAGCTTTGTTGCAAATTAATAAGCTTGATTTTTATTGATGTCAAAAGTGTGCTTAATATTGTATATGCTCTGAAGATTTTAGTGTGCAAAGATATCTAATGGTGCAATTCGACATTACAACAATATGGAAGGCTAAGAGTCAGCTTGATGTCTTAGTATGATGTGGTTGTGGGCACACATGTCTTAATGTGTTTTCAAATTGCCTACATTGACATTTTGTTAGTTTAGTGTACAACACTCAGTGACAAGTTGCATTATTTTTGTCTAACATTTACAGTATATATTCTACCTTGGGAGAGATAGTATTTTAGTTTGCATCCTTCAAAAAAGCAAGATTTACTCTTGGAATTTAGAAGTTAATTCCATGGAGATGTGAAGGTGTCATATCCAATTTTTCATGTCATTAATCCTTCTACAATGAAATTTAAAAGTGATAATGTGTCAAACTGTGTTAAGGCAGTGCAAAGTGCTTATGAAGGCTTTTTGGAATGCTCTACATTCATTTGGATGTGAAGATTTTTCTAAGATATTTTAAGGACATACTTAGTGATGTCTAAAGCATGTTATATTGAAGTTTCAACTAATTTGGTGCTCCGCAAGTTCAATTTTCAAGTGACAAATTGATACAGTCGATTTTGGATGCTTAATCTTCATTAGAACAAGTGTTTGAATACCTGTGCTAGTAGGAAGTTGTGAAGATAATTTGTATGAGTTTGTGTGGAAACTCCATGTGTTTCATAGTATCTAAGGTATGAAGTGCATGAAGATCCTTATTGTTTCTAGTACCACACTGTTGTTTCAAGTTATTTTGTGAAGATATGCTTTTGTTGAGGCCGACTAAGGAATGTTAATGATGTGTACCATAATTTCAAGCGTGAGTAGAGTTTATGGAGTGATTGAAGATGTTAAATGAGTCATTCCAACTCATCCAGGAGAAATTTAAATAATTTTTTTATCATTTTTTTGTATACTGCCAATGGATATGTAGGTCGACATGCTACAAGTTTCAT